>PVJA010050315.1:0-13340 GCA_004027025.1 Myocastor coypus | reverse complement strand
ATATGTAATATGTCAACTTTCAAAGAAAAAAAGGGGGAAAAGAAAAAAAAAAAGTAATGTGGATTTAGAAAGGTTAATGTTTAGTTGTTTGATCAATCTTATATACCTATATGTATTAATCTAAACTGATCCGATGATGAAAATATGTAATATAACCATTGTTAAATTTAAACAATAAAAGAATTGGAAAAAAAAAATATATATATGACTGTAATAATCTTAGCAGAGAAATAATTAAAATTCTGAACTGGAAAGATAGTAATGAACAAAGCAAGGCCAAATGAGATGGGGACTACTTGGGAATTGGTGGGGTGTAAATCTGAAGAATAAAGGAAGCACAGAGGTGACTGAGAGAGGTTCTTGAAAAAGGGGTAAATCGTGACACACCAAGTGTCAATGTCTACTCTTGGCTTCTACAGTCAAAACCTGAGCCACCAAGACTTATTTTCAACTGTTGTCTTTCTTTCTTTCTTTCTTTCTTTCTTTCTTTCTTTCTTTCTTTCTTTCTTTCTTTCTTTCTTCCTTTCTTTCTTTCTTTCTTTCTTTCTTTTCCTGTATTTAGGACAAGACCTACAGGGTCTACAGGATCTCCTTTTCTCCTGTTTTCAGCCTCCCAAGCACTGGGATTACAGGTGCACACCACCACATCCAGTCTCAATTGCCATCTCAGCTTGCCCCACGAGCTGAGCTGGCATGGCACACTGCGGATCGAACCCCCAGCCATTGTGCTCTGCCTAAGCAGGTGCTTTAGTCCACTGAGCTATCAGGTCGGCCATTCAACTTTTCAATCAATGAAAATATATAAAAAATTTGTTTGCTGTCGTTTTTTTTAGCTAACAGATAATGATGAGAAGAATCAACTCAATTAGATCATTTTTCATTGATTATTTTAAATATAGCTTAATGGAACATTATGACAGGAGAAAGGCAACCCAAAATAACTTTGAGTCCCCAGTTATTCCCAGGTATTTAAATTTGTAGAAAGAGAAGACCAGGGATAAAAGAAAAATCCTGTTTTGCAAGTGAAAAACTCACAGTGAGCACTATAAAGTAAATTTACTTCAATTTAATATGGATAATCATATGCAGGTCTAGAGTCTTTATATTTTATAGCTCTCTTTAATTCTACATCTTCCTACTGCAGACAGTACAGACATAAAATATTTCATCATAGTGTTTAGAGATTTTTTTCCATAGATAAAAGAAAGGAAAGGAAGAAAATTTTGCTCCTAATGGCTTACACTATTGAAATTCCCAGATATATTATTGACAATTGACAATCATAATTTCTGTGTCAGTGTTAGAAAACTGCACTGACATGACTGGGGATAAACAGAGACGGCCACGATGGGAAGAGTGTAACGAGAAATTCAGCTGTGTTTTTCCAGTTTTCATTTTAGAGGTAAGTATTGCTGATGAAATGAACATTTTACTGCTAAATATTTGTCATGCTGCATTTAAATCACATTAATTTCCATGTCTTTGCTTTCAAAGAGCAAATGCCACTACCCCTTTGGAATTTAACATTTTCCTTGGCTTCTTTCACGTATCACCAAGTTGGAGGTCCATCTGGCGGGGCGGGGCTTGGGGGTGTTCACACACCTGCACACATGTATACACACAGAACCTACTGGATGTCACTAACCACCCTGGTTATCCAAAGTTAATGGACTCTGAAATTGATACAATCCCAATATTGCAGCTCATAAAAACTGGAGTGATATTTTATTTGTGACCTACATCACTCACATTTAAGAATCCAGAGGGAATTAGAGCAACCTTCTGCATTTCACGTACATAAGCACTTTATTCATTGCATTGGAGGATATCATTTATTTTTAACTTGTAGTAAAATATTAAAAAAAAATTTAATCTTCTTGACTCTTGAGGGCATTGTTTGGTAGTGTTAAGTGCATTCATGTTGCTGCGCACCAATCCGCAGAACTACGTCCGTCTCATAAAACTGAAATCTGACATTCATTAAACAAATTCCTTTTTCTTCCTCTGCCCAGCCATTGGCCACCGCTCTTTCCTGTCTCTCCAGATACTTCACCTAAGCAGAAACATGTAGTTGTCTTTTTGTGACGTTATGTTTTCAACTTAATGCACTCAAGCACTGTCCATAGTATGGCATGTGTCATAATCCCCAGGGAATTTTCTATCGTTTAATCACCCATTGATAAGATACTCTGGATTCATTAAGGACACAGCAGGCTATTGTCATGAGTCATACCGTTTTTGGAACACAAAGGTTCCAGTCTCTCCATGCCCTTGTCAACACTTGTTATTTTCTGTTTGCTGCTGTTTTGATAGCAGACCCCCAAATGGGGTGAAATGACACACGGTGGTAGCTTTTATCTGGATATCCCTCATGATTAAGAATGTGGAGTATCTTGAGATACTTTCTGGCCTCGAGGGATACCTTAAGCCCCACTGATTAAGAAGATGACAAGGCTAAAAAGCAAAAATTTTCTAATTTTCTAAGACTTTGATGTAACAAACAACAAATAGCACTGAGTATGTGCCCTAGGTAAGGTTCTAGGTTAGGGCTAAGGTTTATAAAAATAAATACATAAAACTAAAAAGGGCTAAGAGCAAGTGCTGCAGTTAACGTGCAGAGAAGACAGATGTGCACAAGTTCCCGCTGAAAAGAAGTAACTTCTATGCTGCACCATTTCCAGCATGGATTATTTTATGTTGTTTCTTTAATAAATATTTGGTAACAAATGAATAAACTCGTTCTTTATGTATGTCACCTTCTAAAACAAAAATTTCCAGTGCAGGTGTTTTAGGCATTTGCTCAGCGATGAGCTTTGCCATGGATCAACACACACTGCGCTCTTGTAAGCCTTGTGAGAACAGTCGCGTCTGCGGAGGTGTGAATTTCCCTTACTTTCCCTTAAAAGGGTGTTAACTTCAAAAGGCGACCTGGTGAGTGTTAAAAAATTAACACGTTTAAGTCAGTAGCCAAAACATCGCCCTTGGATCTGTGAACCTGAAATTGAACTGGTAGACGGAGTTGGCTCTAGTTTGAACGCCAAAAAAAGTCATCACTCAGCATTAACCTGAACTGGAGAAAATCGGCTCAGTCTTTGGCTTGGCAAGACAAGCTGGAGGATGGTGTCGCTAGCAGGGCATAACGGCAGGAGACAGCCAGTCATAAACTCTTCTTCCAGACCCTCTAACCCCTTAAACTTGCTTTAAAAGCTACTTTACTGCAGAGAATGTGCACTTTAGCTGGCTATCATCAAAAGAAACCTCTTTTTATTAAGAGTAGAATTGTTTATTTGAGGAGAAAATTGACTGAAATATCTTCACTGGGCCCTTTTCTTCCCTTCTTTCCTTATTTTTCGTCATGCACAAACATAGATATTTTTTTCATCTGTTCTCTGTCACTTTGCTGGGCAACTATCGATATATTACCCAGACCTCGGTTCTCTCAGCAGTCCTTGTTTGGAATGATCTTAACTACTCAATTTTGGCCAGCAGTATAGCAAGTGCAGAACGACTGCTGCCCGGCTCCACCTCAGGGACTTCTGTTGCTGCAGGAGGGCAGAAGGCTTCAGGGCCCCCAGCCTCACCGCTCCCCTCCCTTTGCCTCTGGCATGGCTGCACTCAGATGAGGCCATTGCAAGGGATTTTATACCATGCAGAAGCAGCCCAGCACAGCGTGGTTGTGAAATACTAGGCAGCATCAGAGAAGCCGTGTGCAGCAGAAGCACTGCAGTTATTTTATTATTTTATTTTATTATTTATTTTTAGAAGCACTGAAATTAAAAAAAAGAAAAGTTTCAGAAAAAGTTGAAGAGCTCGAGGTCATAACCCAGACTACGGTGGTTTTGCTAAAGTTGTAAAGCAGTCAGTACTGCATGAGTGCTTCTAAAAGGGAGAGAGCGGGTGGCTGAGTGGTCTTCTAGCCACGGTGGCAGAATGCAGATAGTCACCCTCATGAGCGTGTGAACTGAGGGCCTCACCTGGGAGGTTTTCTGGGAAACCCATGCGCTTGTGCTCGCTGGGTTGATCGTTCTCGCATTCAGAGGTTTGTTAAGTATGAACAGCACATTGGGGCATTTTGCTAGGTGCCAAGGATAAAGGGATTACTATGACCTATTAATTGAATTAAAGGTCTCATGGTCTAGTAAGAAAAGAATTTCTAAATGGGAATTAAAATGTGGGCTGATAAATATGGCAACACCAGGCAGGGCAGGCCCAGAAGCAAACAGAGGGATAAGAGAGCCTATCTGCATCTCGGGGAGCTTTTTCACCCTCATTTCCCTCTCCATCTCCTCAAGTCTATTGCTCCAACAGCATTCTGCTGGTCCCTGGGATCTTCCTTCCTCTCTCATCTCTGCTTTGGATTGGAGCCCACAGGGAAGACTGGAGGGGCGTCTACTTTGATTTCCTTAGTCTATATTCATATTCATGCAATGTGCCCACATTTTAAAAATATTACGCAGGAATTCTGCATTTGTCTTTCTCTTCCCTCTATAAGGTAGGTACTATTCCCTTCATTATTTTATACCTGAAGGACCTGTTGCATAAAGAGAGAGTATCTAATGCTCTAAAGTGGTGGACTAAGTCTGGGAGCAGGGAGTGAGGTGGAAACCAGGCTGTTTAGGGGCAGAGCTTATGCGTTTGGCTGTCCCAGCTGCGGCAGCTGACCTAATCTACAAAAGTCTGTGCAGTTGGCAGGGCAGCAGGCACCAGGGAACACACACGTCCATCTGGCAGGCTCAGGTAGACATGGCAGCAGAGGGCGGTACCTGAGGGGGCCGAGAGAAGGACAGAAGAGAAGACATGGGTGTCCTGCCACTGGAGGAAGAGAGACCTTTGTATTTCAAGGGAATTGCTTAAGGGGTAGGGGGCCTATGTGGGGACCTACATCCCAGCTGTGGTAGCCCCCCAGTGGGTGAACCTGGAGAGCCCCTGAGCCATGGTGCCCTCAGTTTAAAACAGTGCTAAATATTTTGTGAACAATATGCCCATTATTGTACCATTCCACATGAAAATGATTTGGTTGAAATGTTAGTAAATATTGATCTTTAATGTCCTCATTTCTACCTTTCATATATGTATATATATATGTATAATTTATTTTATAAATACATATTTTTTCATATATATAATATATAATTTATTTTATCTTCCTTTTAACATGTAAGAAAATAAGCCAAGCCCTGCCTGCCACACCAGCCCCGCCCTCAGGTGCCCTGAGCTGGCGCTGGAGTCTGGGCGTGGTGGCGTGCACCTGTAGTCCCAGCATTTGGGAGGTAGAAGCAGGAGGATCACTATGAGTCAGTAGTGAGACCCTTTACAAAAGAAAAAGAAAGAAAGAAAAAAAGAAAAGAAAAGGACAGAAACTAAACCAACAAAATAGAATCAATCCATATGACTAATAATAAATTATCAATTCAAACGTGTCAGTTAACTAGAGGTCTGAAGCTTTACTCTATTATCAATATGTTCAATTTATGTTTGCTTCATAAAGGAGATTACAATTTAGAAAGGAAGCCTATTAGTGAACAGCTAGCTATCGTATAACATTACCTAAGCGGGGGTTGCTTTCCCCTGGCCTTCTATTACAGGGTACATATCTGGAGATATTTTTGGCCATCAAAATGGGGTGAACCAAGAGTACTGAAGTCAATATATACATATGTGCATGTCACATGTTTAAAGCAACACAATTCACAATAGCTGGGTTATGGAAACAGCCTAGTCAGTGGAGGACTACATGAAGAGTGTGGTTTATGTATTATTTAGTCAAAAAGAAGAACTGAAATCATATCACGTTCAGTAAAATAAATGAATCCAGAGGTGACTGAGGTAAGTGTCATAAGCCAGACTCCAAAATACAATTATCACATTTTCTTTCATATTTAGATCTATCAATGAAGACGATGTCAAATTAGAAAAGTTACTATTAGACAAGAGCAATGGAATAAGAAAGGGGAGAGCCTGGAAGGGGAGAGGGAGGATCCAGTTATACTCTTTGTGTGTATGAAAATGACACAGTGGAACCCTAATACCCTGAATAAATAATAAGAGAAGAACTAAGAAAAGTAAAGTAAAACCTGAAAACACTGAATGGAATAGACGTTACTGGTGTTTGCTGGGCAAAAGTCAAGGATACATTAAATGCCCTACAGGTCACAAAGAAATGCCCTTCTCCTACTTTGCAAATAATGATCCAGCACAAAATAGCTGTAGTGTTGGGTTACGAAACGGTGCTATCATACAATGAAATGAAAACTGTAACTAATGGTTACAAAGATGAAACTAAAGAGGAAATGTTAATAATTTTTTTAAAATTAGGGTGTTCCTTTGATCTTGTGAAAAACAGGCCAGTTCCTCCACGACGTATGTGCTGTGGCACACACACACCCAAAGCCTTTGAAGCGCTAAACATAACTCAGCTTGTAGGGGAAAGTCCTCGGAGTCAAAGCTCACACTCACTTTGCCCACCGTACTTAGTTACAAGGCTGTGCCATCAGCCAGGACTAAATCAAGAAAATCAGAGCCATTGCAGCTGTTCTGAATGGAGAGAATTTAAGAACATGGAGTTGGTACTGTACATGGTGGAATTGCTGGGGAGCCACAAAAGGGGGGTGTGGGGTACCTCAGACATTAGTAGGGTGGGGAAGATAGCTCAGCGGCATAAGTTCCTCCCTGGAAAACTCAAGGGACAAAGTTCAATCCCTAGTATGACTAATTAATTAATTAATTAATTAAAAATATAAAAAATAAAAAAAATTAGCAGGAAGCCACAACTGGCTTGAGGACCAGAGGAAACACAGGAGAAGTTAGTGTTCTTAGATTTACAATCTGGTGAAGGCAGGTGGGGGAGACGGAAGCAGAAACTGGAATCTGGGGGGCAGTCCTGTCAGGGAGTAGCCAGAGGGATGGAGGAAATGCAGCCGCCACAAGCGATGCCACACACCGCTGACCACTCATTCTCTACTTTCTCTTTCCACCATTTAGGCTCCTTCAAGTCCCCTCCATCGGTTGGACTATCTTAATTACTTACATGAGAACTTGAGAAATGTAGTTTATTATGATTGGATCAGAGTGGTGAGAAGACAACTGCCCAGTGTTCACATTATTGCTAAAGAAATAGAGAAATACCTATTCATCGAAAGGAAGAAACGTGTGTCATTATCTGCGCCATATTTTATTTCTTATTCTTTTACTTCATGTGTTTGTATTAGGTCTCACTACCCAGCTTGGACTCATAACGATCCTCTTGTTTTTAGCCTCCCCAATGCTAGGATTATAGACTTGCACCACCCTACCTGGCCTAGGGTGGCCTGATCAGCTTGGCAGGGGTGGGACTGGCTCAGCCTATATAGTATGGAGGATTGAAACCCAGTCCCTGTACCTGTCTAGCAGGGTCTTAGTCCACTGAGTTATCTTGCCAGCCCAAGCCAAAGCTTCTTTGGTCAATATTTGACTGGTCTTCCAACACTCTACCTTACAATGCAAACACAATAAATATGAGGTGAAACAGAATAGTGAGGTAAAAGGTTTGTGAAGTTGGTTAATTGAAAGAAGGGCATAATAAAAAGTGACAATTAAACCATTTAATTTAAACAAAATAAAAGAGAAGGACAAAAAAATAAAAGACTCTATAAACAAAAAATGATTTTATCATTTAGAAACTAGTAGAGGCTCTAGGAGGTCTGAAGATTTCCAAATGTTACCAGAAATTTTACTGACCACATCATGGGTAAAATTTGAAACAAGAGCCGGGCATGGTAGCACGTGACTCTAATCCCAGCACTCGGGAGGCTGAGGCAGGAGGGTCGGTGCGAGTTCGAGACTAGCCTGGGCTACAAAAGTGAGCTCAAGGCCAGCCTCAACTGCATAGCAAGATCCTGTCTCAAAAAGACAAAAAAAAAAAAAAAAAAAAAAAAAAAAAAAAAAAAAAAAAAAAAAAAAAAAAAAAAAAAAAAAAAAAAAAAAAAAAAAAAAAAAAAAAAAAAAAAAAAAAAAAAAAAGAGAAACAAAAGTTGTCCAAACAGGGTATCCTAACATTTATTGGAAAATACAACTCTAAAAATATTTGCTCCTTCTTTTAAGAATGAAAACAAGTTGTCAATATAGTAAAATTATTCACTATATTCACTAGATTCACCAAATGCTATGGCGGAAGGGGACGTTCAGTCATCTAGGGCCATCTACCTCATTTTCAGCGGAGAAAGCAGAAACGTCTGGGGGGGGGGGACCTCACTCTGTCGTGCCACTCATCTGTGGCAGAGCTTTTTCTTAAAGCTGGGTCTTGGGACTCCTGTCCAGAACCTCCTCTCTGAATGACACTTGATCACTGAGAGCAGTTGATGAACTCGCGTAGCTGAAGTGGAAACTGTATACTTTAATGACTTTGCAGGCGCTGGGTTCTGGCTGCCGGGCAGCACGATGCAGTCTGCAGGCTCGGAACTGACGGTTAGAAGCTCAGGCTCTGGAGCCAGACAGCCTGGGTTTCTAAGGAGGTTCTGCTGCTTTCTAGCTCATGACCTTGGGCAAGCTACTTAATCTTGCTGTGCTTCCTTTTCTGAGCGCTTCCTCGGTGCCAGGGAAATACTAGCCTTTCCTTTAGAAAGTCTAAAATAAGTTTTTTTCTTTTTCTTTTTCTTTTTCTCTTTCTCTTTCTCTTTCTCTTTCTCTTTCTCTTTCTTTCTTTCTTTCTTTCTTTCTTTCTTTCTTTCTTTTTTTTGTATTTTAGGGGAAGGGTCTACACAGAGTTCAGGGTCTCACTGCTAGATTGGACTCGTAGTGATCCGCCTGTCTACAGCTTTTCAAGAGCTGAAATTATAGGCGTGCACCACCACGCCATCTCAGTTGCTATCTCAGTGTGCTCCTCTGGCTACTGAGCTATTTGGCCAGTCCCTAATATTCTTGAATCTGTTTGGATTACAGCATGTCCCAGGATAACTGTTCACTCTTTCCAATGTGGATGGTTAAGGAGCTTAGCAAATTAAAGCTGGGTGCTGTAGGGTCGGGCCAGGCAGTCAGAGGCACTAGCCACTGGCTTCCTCCTCTTCCCCTGGGTTGGCTCTATGTGGCTGTCTACGTAAGTTGAAAATTCAGCAAGTCTGCCACTTCTTTATGGTCTCCCTCTACTCTCAACTTTCCATCGCTTCTTTAAAGCTTGAGTTAAAAATTAATTCAGTTATAGTTAGAAGCCCAGGGTAAACCCAGCTATAGGCACTTGACTGGTATTCTGATAAAGATCAGCTCTTATTTGTTTGGCTAGGTAACAAAGTCTTCAAGAACTGAAGGTGTGGCTGAGAGGGACCCTATTTAGCTGCCTTAGATAAATCACCACATAAAATACAGGCTACACCCCTGTGTACCCCTGCATCCAAGCAAATATAGCCTCTCTGACCACCTTATTTCCCAGGCTCTGTGGCAGACAGATTTAACTTCAGGCATGCCAAATCTCCTCACAAATTTCCTTCAAAATGTACCAGTCCCAGAGACTAGGGATCCAAGTCCAGCACAAGTAACACATTCTATTTTAATAAAAACATGTGTTAAATAAATCTAGTCTAATTTCTCTGAAGTCCAGATCGTATGCTAATTTGCATAGTTATCTATCCTATTCTTAATCCTTCCTGAGAAGTAGATTTTTCCGCTTTACTTAGAATTCTTTTCAGGTTTCTCACAATGAGAGACGGTGAGCTAAATTGGGCTAAATTACGAAATGAGAATTCGAGGAAAACAAGCAATCCGACCAATACGTGTCACTCTCCCAGCTCTTGGAAGTAAGATTCCGTAGCACTATATTTCATTCTAGTTACAAAGGTGTTGAGAAAACATCCAACCTTTTTTATTATCAGTCTTCTAATAGCAAAGGGGTGGAAAAAGAGGGTCAATGAAGGTTTATTTATTTATTTAATGGAAGAAACAGTAAAACAAATTTGATAGCAAAAGAAAAGGAGAATAACAATAGTTACCACATTATATGTTGTCATCTTTACAGTATTTATTTGTTCAGGGCACAAGACGAGGGCATGACAATTTCTCCAGTTGATATCAGCATGAAGCTTTCTTTGTTTGTTTGTTTTCTGGTCGTACCAGGGATCGAACTCAGGACCTGTGCTTGTCAGGCAAGCACTTATTCCACAGAGCTATCTCCCCAGCCTTGAACCTTCCTTTTTAATGTACTAAAAGATGCTAATAGTAAAACTGACTTAATTCCCCCCCTCCCCCGTCTTGTCCTTTCCCCCTTCACCCATTCTAGTTCCTTTTTCCCTTTAAACGATTTCTTATCCTTTTATAATGAAGGATTCTCTTAGAGGATTCTTGAATCTTAGGAAATTTCTTTCTAAAAATCAGAAAACAGAAGAAACAGAACATTACAGGTGAACATCCAATGCAAATGGAATTAAACTGCAAAATGCCCCAGGGAACAAAGAAAACTCCCTGAAACTTTTGTTTGCCTGTAAATAGATCAATCATTCTTTTGATATTTTTGAAAGGCAGTACAAGTGCTGTGCTAAGGGCCTGGACCTTGGCGGCAGCTGAGTGCAGAACTGCATGCTGGTTCTGCACTTATTAGCTGGGACACTTTAGGCAAGTTTCAAGCTTCTCTGAGCATTTGTTCTAACAAATGTAAAATGAGGATTTTGCAGAGCCTGCCTCATTGTGTGACGAGGATTCAATTATGGATGCAGTGTGCTACCACTGTCATGGTTTCAGGTCTGGACCAGGTACCATGTTCTAAAACACCTACTGTGTGTCATAGCCTGCTAGCATAAGCATGTGAGAATCAAGTTTTTCTCATCCACGAAGGAACACATTCTTACCTGGTATTTCACATCTAAATGGATGCTTCCCTGTAAACATGAATTTATTACTTGTGTATGAAGTGACTACTGTGTGCAGGGAAGGAATAGACCCAAGCTTTTAGTTTGTGGGGGTATGCTCTGGCAGAGAGAACAGAAAAAAGCCAACCTGCTCTCTGAAATCCAGCATGCCACCTGTCTGTGATAACCAAGAAAATGGAAGCAATGTAAAGAAATAAAGAAGCGATGGCATTGGATGGGATTGCTGCTTTGTATAAAACACTCAGGGAAGACCTCTAAGATAACATGACATTTCAACAGAAACTTATAAAAAACAGGGGAGTAAAACCCATAGACAAGTAAGTGCCCGTGAGCAGAGGGAGCCCTGCAAAGGTCCATGGCAGGACAGATTGGAGAAAGCAAGAACAACTCCGGGGCCAGGAGTGAGCATTTGGTATCCAGTGAGGTGCAAGTCAGGAAAGTGAGAAGTGCAATGAAGTTTGAAAGGAATCCCTGGATCTTTGAGTGGAGAACAACCCCCGGGGCAAGCGCAGAAGCAGACAGGCCAGTTTACAATAACTCAAGCAGGAGCTGAAGACAGCTTAAACTAGGTGGGAAAGGAGGAGATGGTGTCACATGGTCAATCTGGGTACACTGCAAAATAGATCTAAAAGGTCTTGCTGGTGGATTTCAAGTGTGGAATGAAAGGAAGAATGAGGTTCATGATAGCAACATGCTTAGTCCGTAGAAGAGAAATTATAAGCTAAGTACTTTGACATAGAAGATAACTTGAGAGTAAAATTCCATTGAAGATGCTGTCCTATCTCTTACCACTCTTTCCAATCCTTTCTCCATTTTCTAACCTTGGAGCACAGGCTAAAAAAGGAAATGTTGAAATTCCTAAGCTCCCTTATAGTTTCAAGTAACAATGTGACTGGGTTCTGGCAAGTAAGATAGAGGTAAACATGCCTGACTGAATCCCCTGGAAACATAAGCCAAGATGTAGGCGCAAGGAGAAAGGCTACTGACCTCCGTGGTCTGTTCTTACCTCTTTTTTTTCTGGGATGCAGAAAGGACACTTGGGTTGCAGCAGCCACCTGTGATGATGGCAGCAAATACACAATGAGGTTCCACTGAACAGTGGCTTCAGGTCCAGACCGACTGCTGTGCGTCGTGAGCCTGCTGGCTTAGGCACATGAGAATCGAGTCCTTGTCATACACAAAGGAACACATTCTTACGTGATATTTTACATCCAAATGGATGCCGCTCAAGAAATTTGTCCTACAATCTGAAATCAAAGGAGTGGGTAAGTGCAAAGATGCACAACAGGGAATCATAGCATGTAGATGATATTCAAAGTTGGGGGTGAGGAAGAAGGGACTCAGAAAAGCAGGCAGAGAAGGGATAGTGATTGAAAGAAAAGCTGATCCATGTGATGTCCCCAGAGCCACTTGGATTTATTTTAAAGAGGGAAGGATCAGTTGTGTCAGGTGCAAGTGAAAGGTAAAGTAAAAATGCATGGTGGATTTGGAAATATACAGACCATTGGTGAATTTTTTTATTGGGTTGATACTCTTCCAAGACTCAGATAGTATCTGTGCAGAAACAAGCTAGTATACTACTTCCCTCTTCATTAAAACACAGAATCAACCAATCAAGGAAACTGGTCTTCATTGATGAAAATTGAAGAAGTAAGCATTACGGTGGTGATTATTTTTCTCTCCAACTGGTGCTAACATTTGAAGCCTTTTCGCATGGTTACAAACTGTGGGCCAAGGCATGGCAGTAATAGAATGGGTGAGAAAGAGAAGGGAGTTGAGACAAGAAGAACTGAGTCCTTCTCCACTTTGGTAGTCAGGGGTTTCCATAGATACAGAACCAGATATAGATAGATGATAGATAACTAGCTAGCTGTAATTTAAGACATTGGGTCATGCAATAAAGGAGTCTGAGAGTTATGGTTTGTGTCTACGTGTCCCCCCAAAGCTTCATGCAGTCATGAGGTAGCTTCTGGAGTTTGTGGCTGAGTACTGTGGGTGTGGATGCTGTACCGGCCCTGGGGTAGGTAATTTGCATTACAGTGTAAGGAGGGGAGAGAAGCTAACTAGCTGCCTGAGCTGTTACCACTCCTTTTGCTCTCTGCTCTTTGTGTTACCACTAAAGGCTACTCTCTGCCATGTGCCTCTCTGCCTTGGAGCTGGCTGAGTATGGACTGAAACCTCCAGGGAGCTAAATAAACCTTCCTTTCCTTCATTTTGGGAGTTGGGTACTTGTCCCAGCAAAGCGAGAAGAGTAACTGAGACATTGTGATATCTTCTAATTGCCAGGGATTAATCTGGAGACCCAGGAAAACTTTTTTTTTTTTTGCTTTAAACAATGTATTTAACTGAAATGGACTTACATTTGTTTAAGTGACTTCCATTTATTTGGATACATCTTTTCCCAATGGAGATTTACAAGATCTTCAAGCCAATATAAATATTTTATAAATATTTGGGTATATACCTGCACAATACCTCAGCAATACTTTTCAGCAAGAAAACACTGAAGAG
>PVJA010050314.1:0-13348 GCA_004027025.1 Myocastor coypus | reverse complement strand
ACACACAGCTGCATTGGCGTGGCTCTGGCTGGGGAAGGCCCACTGAGGACTGCTGCTGACAGCGGAAAAAGGGAAACTGGAAGGGAAGAGGGTGCTGCTGATTCTGCTGGAGGAGCTTGTCACGCTGGTTTTTCTGATATGAACTCCATTGTTCTCATTGTTGGAGGAGCTTTGGGACCTTGCTGTTGCTGAGGATGGCTATGGTTCTCTTCAGGAGCACCCTAGTCCTTATCTTGAATATCACTTCCTGGCTCCAGTGCAGATTCCTCAGCCTGCTGGCACAGATCCTTCATCCCACTGGCACATACATTTTAGCTTCCACCACTGACCTTTGGGCCTTCCCAGTGCAGAATCTTGGTACAGACTTGTGTGAGACATTGTGGTGGGCTCTAGGCCTCTGGCTACACTCGTAGGGGACATTGTTGTGGACTCTGGGTCTTCAGCTGGATTCATACAGGCTGGACTCACACAGAACATTGCCACAAGATCTAGGCCCTCCCTCAACTGAATTCTTTAGGATTCTAGTATATGAGAATATCTCCTGCATACTTTTACATTTGACTTTTTGAGTGAATATCATAAAATAATCCCATAGGGCCAGGGAGATAGCTCCGTGGCACAAGTGCCTGCCTGGCAAGTGCAAGGTCATGAGTTTGAACCCTGGTCCCACAAAAATAAATAAATGAACAAATAAAATAAACCCATAAAAGCCGGGCGTGGTGGCTCACGCCTGTAATCCCAGCACTTGGGAGGCTGAGGCAGGAGGATTGGTGTGAGTTCGAGACCAGCCTGGGATACCAAAGTGAGCTCAAGGACAGCCTGAACTGCATAGCGAGACCCTGTCTCAAAAAGACACACACACAAAAAAAAAATCCCATAAATTATGTGTCCTGTAAACCCTGACTGCAACAGGTATACATAATCACATTCATTGTAGGAAATCTGTACCTTTACATGATATATCTTGATTCCTCTTTTTTTCTCCCACTCCTTCCCCTTCATACCTCTTTCCCCTCCCAATTCAGAAAGCTATTTCCATTTCATCCTTCTTTTCTTTCCTTTTTCCCTCTCCCCTATCTAGTTCTCTTTTCTTCTTGAACAGTTTCTTCCTATTTCACAATATCTAGTGTACATTTTGGTTCTTATTTACACTTTCAGTTTCTCACATCAAAGAGACATGGTGTATCTCATATTTATACATGTGTATAAATGTATTTATATTTATATATGTATATCTAATTCATTTCACTTATGCATATGATCTCAAGGTCCATCAACTGATAAAGAAAATTTAACTATATATTTATTTATTTATTTATTTATTTATTTATTTATTTATTTTGAGACAGGGTCTTGCTATGCAGTTCAGGCTGGCCTTGAGCTCACTTTTGTAGCCCAGGCTGGTCTCGAACTCGCACTAATCCTCCTGCCTCAGCCTCCCGAGTGCTGGGATTACAGGCGTGTGCCGCCACGCCCGGCTAAGAAAATTTAACTATAAATGTCTCAATTTTATCCTTTATAGCTGAGTGATATTCCATTATTGACAATGCACACATTTGTTATCCATTCACTGGTTGAGGAACATTTGGGTTTCTTCCAAGATTTAGTTATTAGAAACTGTGCTGCTGTAACCTAGATGCACATATATCACTGTGGTGTGACGTTCTTAATTCTTTCAGGAAGATACCCAGAAAGGGAATAGTTGGGCCAAGTGGGACCTCTGTTCTTACTTTGTTGAGACATCGCCACACTGATTTCCAAGTGACTGCACCAGCCTACACTCCAACAGTGGAGAAGGGTTCCATTTTCCCCACAGCCCCTACAACATGTGCTATGGATTGCTCTCTTAATATTAGTCAGTCTTTATGGGATGAAATGAAATCTCAGCATTATTTGAATTTGCATCTCTTAATTGGGCAGTGGTGTTGAACATTTTTCAAGTATTTGTTTGCCACTTGTATTTCATCTGACAAGTATCTATTCATCTGAAATGTACATTTTTGCATTGAGCCTTTGAATTTGAGGGGCCTAATTTTTTCAGTTCTTTATATGTTTTAGATATTAGTACTTGCCTGAAGAATAGCTGGGAAAAATTTTTCCCACTCAGTTGGTTATATTTTCTCTTTGTTGCTGATCTCTTTTGCTATTAAAAGCTATTTAATGATGAGATTCCAGTTGTTATTCTTTGTAACAATTCCTGTGTGATTTGGAGTCTTGTTCATAACAGCTTTGTCTGCATCTAAGTCTTCAAGAGTTTGACCTCTTCCATCTTCTGGCAGATTTAGTGTTTCTTTTTATTTAATTTTTAATCCCCTTTTATTTCAGTTTAGTGAGTGGCAATAGACATGGGTCTGATTTTAGTCTTGAGCATGTGGACAGACAGTTTTCCCAACATCACTGATTAAAGAAGCTGTCTTTGCTCCAGGGAACATATTTGACCTCTTTATCAAAGATGAGGTGACTGGGTATGTTTGGAATCATTTTTGCATCTTAAAATCTGTTCCACTGATGCTCGGGTCACTTATTTTGTGAATACTATGCTCCTTTTATTATAGTAGTTCTGTAGCACAATTTCAAGTCAGGATTGTGATGCTCCAGCCTTGCTTTTGTTGTACAGAATTGTTTTGCTATACCAGGTCTCTTTTTTTTTTTTTTTTTTTTTGGTCTTTTTGAGACAGGGTCTCACTATGCAGTTGAGCCTGGCCTTGAGCGCACTTTTGTAGCCCAGGCTGGTCTCGAACTCACACCATTCCTCCTGCCTCAGCCTCCCCACTGCTAGGATTACAGGCGTGAGCCACCACGCCCGGCTTTACTAGGTCTCTTTTGATTCCAAATGAATTTTAGGACTGTTTTCTATAGTTCTGTGAGTATGATAACAGTATTTTGATTAGGACTGTATAAAATCTGTATAGCAAATTGGGAAGTATGGCCATTTTCACCATATTGGCTCTTCCTACTCAAAAGCAAGGGATCTTTCCATTTTCTGACACCCTCTTCTGTCTCCCATTTTCAGACTACTACAGTTTTCAATATAAAGATATTTTACTTAATGGATTTATTTTTAAGTTAGCCTCATTAAAATATAATTCACACACACATATCCTTGAAATATAAAAACAGTCACTTCTTAGGCATTCCAATCTGAGGATGAGTTTGATGAATTTTAACAAATGTGGTCATATACACATATATTGCATGAGACTCTCCTAAGTGTTCATTCTTTCCAGTTTGACTCTCCCTGGGTACATGATTTTTAAGCTACTTGTTTTTTTATTTTGTTTTGTTTTTTGTTTTTTAAGATTTACTTATTTACTTATTTGATGCAAGGTCTCCCTACACAGCTCAGACTCACAGTGATCCTTCTGTCTCAGCCTCCCCAGCACTGGGATTTCAGGCATGCATCACCATGCTTGGTTTTGGTGGCCAGTGTGGCATGTGGTACTGGGGATCAAATCTGGGTATTTTGCTTGTCAGGCAGGTGCTTAGACCACTGAGCTATCCCCCTTGTGTACTACTTTTATGTTTCTTATAGTTTCTAGGTTATTTCTATTGTATTGGAGATCTAGATCTAGCTGGTTCGAGACATCCCATCCCACCTAAGGAGGAGAAAAATACTGAGAGGCACCATGAGGATCTCAAGCCAGAGACACAGGCTCCTTAAAAGACTAAAATTTACTTTTAGGATTATAAATATTTTCCTCACCCCTGCATCTTATCGTCACATCACTTGCTGCAGCAGTTTCCATTGCAGAATATGTTAAATCTGGCATTCAACAAGGACAAAAATACTAAAAAAGGAAAAAACACATTTGAAGACAGAATTAGACTCAGAGATAGCCAAGATGTTAAAATTATCAGAGCAAAAATTTAAAGCAATTGTGATTAATGTGGCAAGCGCTCTAATGGAAAAAACTGACAGCAAGCAAAAACAGATGGGTAACCTAAGCAGAGACAGACACTCTAAGACTCAAAAGGAAATTCTAGACACCCAAACACAACAAACAAAGAATGCGTTTGAAGGACTCATTAGTAGGTTGGCCATGACTTGGGGAAAGAATTTCCCAAACAGAAGGTATCAAAATAGAAACTTCCAAAATTGAAAAGCAGCTTGGGATGTAGCTCAGGGGCAGAGGTCTAGCATGCATGAGGTCCTGGGTTCAATCCCCAGAACTGAAAAATAAACGAATATAAGCTGAAAAGCAAAGAAAGACTGAAAACTAAAAAAGAAGAAATATCCAAAAACTATGAGCCAACTATGAAAGACATAACATATGCATTGCATAATAGGAATATAAGAAGAGAAAAATGAAATAAAAGAAATGTTAAGACTAGGAAGGGATCCTGAGATTCTAAAATAAAATATTTTTTCCACCTTCTTTTTTTTTTCTTGGTGGTTCCAGGGATTGAACCCATGACCTTGTGCTTGCCAGGCAAGCAGTTCTTCCACTGAGCTGTCTCCCTGGCCCCAACATTTTCATTTTTGACAACTGCTACCTTAAACATTTTCTTTTAAGCTAAAGTGTATAGCTGACTTCTCAATAGGTTTTATACAGAGACAAAGCCTTTTCTTACCTATGAATCTACTAATTCCAGTCTAAAGTAAGCCACAATACATGGCACATTGTCTTGTTTTAAATTTTATTTCTTTTTAAAAAATCTATTCATTTGTTTATAAACAGGGTCTTCCTAGGTAGCCCAGGCTCACTTCAAACTCATGATCTTTCTGTCTCAGCCTCTCTAGTGCTCAAGTTACAGGCGTGCACTGCCATGCCCAGCTCTTAACTTTTCCTGAAGAGCAGACTTCTCTGCTGGTGGGCAGTTCTGGGAGGCGATGCCCTGTGCCTGGGTGAGCCTTGCACGGCCAGACCCTAACCCGTGCGGCCAGACCCATTCCCCCCAACCGCCACTCCAGGAGGACTTTCCTCTCCGCTGCAGGTGGAACCCAGGTCAGAGAAGCACAGGCAAATCCTGGTCTGCATGGCCGTTTATTTAAAAAGTTGTGGGAGCTCGGAGTGAGAAGGGAGCTCACATGTGCTGTCTCCAGAAGATGACCTTTGCCTTAATACCCTCAGAAGGCAGCAAGCTGAGAAGCTTCCTGATTTAAAAAAGAAAATTAGCAATGTGCCAGTAAGTGTAATTACTAATAAAGTAAACTCTGTACCTACTGTCATGATTTGTGTGCTAAAATAATCTATTTAATACCTAAAAAGAAAAAAGAAAAGAAAATTAGATCCAGAGGAACAATTGCTATCTGAAACTATTTAAAAGTATGAAAGATAATAAAGAACCACAAAATCTGAACATTACTTGAAAAATTTATACTTATACTAGACATAAGTAATTCTAAGGAAAGCTCAAAAACATACAACCCAATTCACTACGTTGGCACATGAAAAATCAGATTTGCACATTTTGGAATAGGTCAAAAGTGAATCATTAAGGGCCAATGAGATAGCCTAGCAGACTAAACTCCTACTTAGGCAAGCTCAGGAACCAGGGCTTGATCCTCAGCAACACATGTCTCCCACACACACACACCCTGTTTCAGGAGTGGCGAGACAGGATGTGGTGGAACATGCCTGTAATCGCAGTGTTGTGCAGGCTGAAAACTGGAGGATCCCTAGGAGTTGGGGCTGTGTAGTGAGACTCTGTATCAAATACATAAAATAAATAAATCATCAGATTATTCATGCGTGGATGATGAAAATGACAATGGCCATTAGCCAAAGCATATGACAGCAAAATAGAGCAACAATCAACTGATACAGACAAAGGGAATGCAGACCTCCTTGATTCATCTTTTATTTTTTTTATTTTAGGGAAGGTTCTACAGGGTGTTCAGGATCTCACTACTAGATCAGACTCATGGTCATTCACCTGTTTACAGCCTCCCAAGAGCTGGGATTACAGGTGTGCACCACCATGCCCAGTCTCCCCTTGATTCAGATGATGAAGAAAATAGCAATGTATGCACATGTTTGACTAGATGAAAGGATACAAAATGGTCACAGAACCAACTGGAGCCATTCAATGTTTGAATCAATTCTGTAAATGTAGTGAGGATCTTGACAGGATGAAATCTATTGGACAGAATAAGGCCCTGCCATTCAGTGTTGAAATTGTAACAGGCAAATGTTACAATACTGAAATACAAGAAAAACATTTTGTATGTATCTATAGGCATGCTCAAAAAATGTATTTATTATGACCCCTTATTAGCTGAACTGAAAGCATTCTTAGGTCTGTGTACTCATAATGGCTTTCTCATGGTAACCTCAGGAATATAAAAGACTTATGGGAAAGTGACAGTTGTGGGCTTGAGGTTTTTAGAATAACAGTGATATGAAAAAGATTTAGTTTCCTTCAAAAGTGCCTGAGGATTGGTTACAAAACTGCAGGCCGAGAAAGAAAAAGAACTGATAACCTGGCTGCTATCCACTCATTGTTTCAGAGATTTGTGGGTAACCGTTAAACAATTTACATACCATCTGAATACATGACTATCTTGTAGCGTTTCATGGTTGCTGTAGCTTCAGGCAATATATATCAAAAATCCTCCACATATGGCATAAAATGTATACCGTTGTAGATGTGAAGATTTATTATGCTTTCAATTTAGAAATTTACCTTAGAACTCAGCAACCAGATCCTTATTGATATAGTAACGAATTGAATAATGTGAACAGACTTATTGCTCCCATCTCCTAAGCTAATCAGAATGTGGTATTTGACAATTGGTTTACAAGTTTCCAATTGATATTGCATTTGCTAACAGAGAACAAGTTGACCAACACAGAAACTGTACACAAAGTAGAAATTGCAAATAAAATGCAATTTCAAAACAGAGAATTGTATAGTAAAATCTTTGGATTTTAGAAAGATATAACCGTCTCCACATATATGGCAAAGAAAAACAAACTGGTACTGCTGATGTCAACTTTGCACCACGATGGAAACAACTAACATGTAAACCTCAATAGAATGGAAGCCCGTGATGGTAGTTTTCTATGAAAAACCAAAAGCAGGGTAGATGTTGTTGATGAGTTATGCAGCAACTATGATGTCACTCAAAATACAAAGCACTGGCCAATGATTGTGTTTTGCTTGATCCTAAATATGTGTGTCATAAATGTTTTGTGAATTGTTATGGTTTGTATCTGGTTGTCCTCCCAAAGCCTCATGCAGTCTTGGGGCAGCTTCTGCAGTTTGTGATTGATTATTGTGGGTGTGGATGCTGCACCTGCCATAAGCAGGTAACTTGCATTACAATGTAAGGAGGGAAGAGAAACTAGCAGCTTGAGCTGCTGCTACTCCTCTATTTGGCTCTCGGCTGTTTGCCTCCACCACGAAAGGCTGCCCTCTGCCATGTGCCACTCTGCCTTGGAGCCAGCTGAATATGGACTGAAACCTCCAGTAACTGTGAGCTAAATAAACATTTCCTTCCTTCATTTTGGGTGTCAGGTATTTGTCCCAGCAAAGAGACAAGAGTAACTGAGATAAGAGTGTACAAAGAAAATAGCAAGTGCAAAATAATATGGAGAAATTCTTAAGAGGATTGAGACCAGAGCTCCTAAGAGACAACTTACAGCAAAGAGCAACAAAACGTGTCTACCCAGAGAACTATGCAAAATAATTATGGAGCACATTGATAAACTGATAGGCAAATATAAGCAAGTGAAGCATTTTCACGGGAAGCTACCACAACAAGAATATATCAACTGTGCCCTAAAAAAAAGAGCAAAAGAAGTCATATGTACTATCAGTGCAAGTGACACTTGTGTTTGGCACATACATTTTTCATGTGTGAAAACTGCCTTGGATGTGACAGTTGAGACAAAGATTATTTCTGTGGTTGACTTTTGTTTGTATTTACCTTAAAGCTCAGTCAACCAGATCCTATTTCAGTTCACATAGAAATTTATGCCTGGTGTTATCTTTTAAGGTTTGTAAGCAAGTAAACAGCCGATGTGAAAATATTGATGTCTATTCTAAGTGCTTATTATATAATTGATATTTTATTTTAACGTACACTTAAATGTACATTAATATAATGTGCTAAGTGCACATTGTACAATATAATAGGAAGCTCCTGATAAAACAGGAAGAGAGGTAAAAAGAGTAGCTTGCTAAACATGAAAATAAAGTAAACACATGTGCTGTCATGTGAACTGTGTAAATAGAACATACAGTTGTCATGTATGAAAACTGCCTTGGGTATGATAATTGAAGCAAAGATTATGTTTGTTGTAGAGTTCTACTGATATTTTCATTGTAGTTTACATAGAAATTTATGCCTGATATTATCTTTTAGGTTTTATAAACAAGTACAAAGCTGATGTGAAAATGTTGATATGTATTCTAAATATGCAATACATATTAAGAATTTTTTTAAAAGAATTTGAAAGCTTTTTCAAAAAGACCAGAATATAGACTTTGTCTTCCTGATATCATCTATGTCAATAATTTATTTTAATAACTTGCCTTTCATAATTCTATGCCAGGATTCAACTTTAATTTTATGAAACTATTTCTACCCTCTTTCTAGTTATTTATATTAAATTAAGTTGCTATAACTATAAGATTATCAGTTTGCTCCAGCAAGCTAGGAAAGAACACCAGAGCCTGGGGGTAGGGCTGGCATGGCATATGGTGCCTTGTGCTTGCCTAAGCAGGTGTTTTAGTCTGCTGAGCTCTCTCACCAGCCTTGATATGTTTTTTGGTCTTCATGTTTGCAGGAGGAATCGGTTAAAGAGAGACTGATTAAAAGTACTTCTACTGGGCTACACAGCAAGTCCCTGCTTAAGGAAAAAAACGTATTTCTAATCTTCTAAAAACATAGCAACCACTAAACCCTCGTGTCTATTAATCCATGCACTCCTCAATTACCAGAAAGAAAGTTTTTGGTTCAGTTCAGTTTGGTATGTGCTCCTGGGGATTGAACTCAGATCCTTACAACCATTCCCTAACCCTAGCCCTTTTCATCTTGAGAGAGGGTCTCACAAAGATACTACATTGCCTGGCCCATGCTCAAACTTTCACTCTTCCTGCCTCAGCCTCCTGGGTTGTAAGAATTATAGGGACATGTCATCACACTCAGAAAAAGGTTTCTTATTTATCTCCTTATTTTTAGCAAGCACTCTAGGCCTGGCAGAGAATAAGGGAATATTTGGAGGCTGTTTTAACAAAAGTAATTCTTTAGTCCTTGATCTCCTAGGCTAGTTCAGATACTCTCTGTTTCCTTTGTTTTTTATTTCCCTATCTTAATTTTAAAACTCTGCCCTCAGTTCAGCCTCAACTCCCAGGACATAGCTCATGCCTGTTCTGAGCGAAAGACCTTCTGAAGCATGGAAGCTGGGCCAAGCCTCATCTCACAATCACAGGCTCAAGTGATCCTCCCACTCCAGTGCACCGCACAACTGAGACTTCAGGCATGTGCCATCCCCAGCCATCCTTTCTCCCTTTTTCCTTATTTTTTGACCTGTCCCATGAGGCCTAGAAGAGTTTTCCTGACAGGCCTCTCACAGTGGCTCCCATCATACTCTTTCCTCTGATTTTCCTCCTGACTCCTCCCTCATCCTGGTCACCTATAAAGGTCAAGGCCACTTAGCAATCATCTCACACTGTAGCTATCAGTAGGTCCTGACCATATCATTTTTGTTCTTTTTCCAGGGCCTGCTCCTGAACACACACACTTCTCTCACTTCCTGTTTTAAGCACAGGACCAGGTGTGGTCAGCTGTGAAGATGTGCTGTGAAGGACCACAGGGAAGGCCAGCCACTAGGGAAACATTTGGGTCACCTGTGTGTCTGTGTCAGCCACAGCAAAACTTTGTCCTCTTTTTCAACACTTCGCTTTGTAAAGACAAGTGGAAAAACTCCCTCAAACAGACATACATCGTATTCAAAGCACAGTGAGATCACAGTTATCACCTGTACTTCCAGGAAGGCCATCAAGCACAGGAAGGTGACTTTCTTCATCCATGGAACATTCCTTTAGAGTAGAAGTTAAGATCCACAAAGAATTGTCTGCAACTTATCTAATTGGATTTATGGGACATAGGCCCTAAACTCCTGGGAGGCTTTTGAGCAAACTTTAAATTGCTTCTGGGATTAAAACCAGCCCCTGAACAAAGAGCTCTAAATTGCATGATGGCTTCTGGATACAAGCCCTACAGGGCAGTGTAAAGGACAAGAGCACAAGGCAGCTGAGCATGTGACTGAGGAAACACTGCCAGGAGCAACTGGGAAGTGGCTTCTCAAGTTGCCCTTGCATGAGTTCTTTCATTGGGCATAGAGAAGACCAGGAAAATGATCAGCGAGAGCTAAATTTCCTTACCTAGTAATTTGAAGAGATGATTTAGTTTCACAGAATTTGCTGCATACTTCCAGCTCTGACAGGGCTAACTCAGGGATAGCCAACTTAGGCAGTTAAGACAACCACTTCTCAAACCCTGAGCCCTTCCAGTATCTTCTCTGTCATGAGACCCTCTGTCTTGAGGTGCTTCTGTCTCCATCATGTGCTTGTCTTCACGGTACACCCGGAATGCACTCTTCCTATGCCCAGCCTTCTTCAGGTAGGTGAAGAGGAAAATAAAGATGAAAACCCGAGGAAAAGTGGAATCCAAGGTGGGAATGTGGACCAGGCTTCCATGTCTCTGAAGCTCTTCGCAGGGCACAGGGATCAGGCATGTGCCACGTGGAGGGGCCAGCAGAGGATATGGTAGAGGGTATGTGAGGCTGTAGAAGGAGGCCATCAGCAGAAGAAAATTCCTATTCAATGTAAGGGCAAATTTTCTAATACATCTGTGTGAGAAACGATTAGGAGACATGAGTTTGGTGTGCCTTAGAACATTCAAAGCAAAACAGGAAAATCACATTTCATGGAATGTAGTCATACAGTGGAGGAGAAGGGAAGACGAGTTACTTTGCCATATTACTGTTGTGTCTTAGGTTCTAGTTACTAATAATTTCTTTTAAAATGGACCTGTTTCCCCACAAATATTTCTGATGCTTACAATTAATTCCTCTGCTAATTGCATGAGAATAGCTTCAAACTCGATCTAGTCCTCTTAGCAATCTTCCCCAGTCAGTACCAGTGTACCGGTCACAGATGCAAACCCTTATGGAGCTAAGGGTGCTCTTCTCCATCCAACTGGAGTTCTGCTGTGAGCCTGCATCTCAGAGACTGCTGTGATGTCTCTACTTTTCATGAGTGTCCCAGGAAGAGTGAAGGTGACTAAGACTTCATGATTAGTCTTTTTGTTCTCAGCAGACGTGCTCTGCAAGAATTGAAACATAATCAGTAATGAAAGAGTCCTGGCCGGGCATGGTGGCGCACGCCTGTAATCCCAGCACTTGGGAGGCTGAGGCAGGAGGATCGGTGCGAGTTCGAGACCAGCCTGGGCTACAAAAGTGAGCTCAAGGCCAGTCTGAACTGCACAGTGAGACCCTGTCTCAAAAAGACAAAAAAAAAAAAAAAAAAAAAGAGTCCTATGGGGAACCAAACGGCCCTGTTCTTACTGCTTACAGTCCACTCTGAGCTTCAGTTTCCTCATCTTTAACCTAAGAAATGAAGGCTTGAGATCATTTCTAACGTACTAGGTCTATAGTTACAGTAATAAAGGTACATTCCTTGTGTGGTGCCTTCTTTGAGCAAGCCTTCTGGGGTTCTGGAGAGAGCTGTTGGCTTTGATATGGATTCAGCCCTACCATAGCACTGTGTAGCTTTAGTGAACAACTCAGAGAAAAGGAGCTATAACTTAGGCAACAGAAATTCATAATCACAGAGTTCAGTCACAAAGGCCATACAGGAGCCATGAAAGACACTTATCCTTGGATTTTATTTCTGTTCCTTAAGGGGTTTGAAGCCAATTGGGGACACTGCAGTCAAATTTTCTAATATAGACCAAAGCTGTAGTTACGACAAGAGGATATGGAAGAACTTTTGTAAGGATCTCCTTGTCCTGTTGACCAGAACCATCCTCCTGGCAGTACAACTAAGGGGGAATCACCAAATGCTAAGGGGGAATCATCAAACTCATAAGAACTGTGCTATAAATTGGGCATCAGATAATAAATATAAATTCTAAATAAACCCCAGTCTTCCTGGCTTCTGACCATCATATTCTTCCCATGTAAGTCGCAAGGTAGAGCTGAACTGTCATTGGAAAATTGTTATTTAAGCAGCATTAAGACTGGAGGGAGGAGGGAGTCAGATGATGTCAGTGGCCTTGAGGATGCTGCCAGGACAATTCAAAGGCAAGCAGGATTTGTCAGAGAAGCCCATTTCCCTTGGTCAGTTCTAGAACCATGCAGCACCTTCAGGTTCCTCTTTTATGGTTTTAGTGTACACCTACATGCAGGGCTGTACACATCATTCCTTCAATTAATTTTTTGATTTTTTGATACAGAGTTTCATTATGCAATTCAGGCTGGCCTTGAACTCACTGTATAGCCCAAACTGGCCTCCAAATCATGGTGAACCACTTGCTTTACCACGCACACACACACACACATACACACACACCAGTGTGTTGGGCTTACAGGCAGCCACCACCATACTTGGCTCCTTCAAGTATGTTAACTCTATTAAACGGACTATAGTCCTTTCATAGATCATGGTTGATTAGAGTTCTAGGGGATGCATTGCCTGCCTTGATCTGATATAACCTGACTTTCAATATAACATCAGTAGACAGTGAATATTATCTATTAAATGCTAATATAAGTTGATACCTCACCAAGTAAATTTAATTATAAGTTCTGGAAGAATTTCAATGTAATATCCTCATACTAATCCATACAAATATATTTGCTATCCTAGCTTTCCTGAAAGTAGAAGACAGCATTTAAAATGGAAGTAGCAAACCAATCCATTGTAGCTGAATTTGTTTTGCTGGGGTTGTCAGATCAGCCAATGCTGGAGAAGACATTCTTTGTGCTCATCCTGTCCATGTACCTGGTGATCCTGCTGGGCAATGGAGTCCTCATCCTGGTGACCATCCTTGACTCCCACCTGCACACACCCATGTACTTCTTCCTGGGGAACCTCTCCTTCCTGGACATCTGCTACACCACCTCCTCAGTCCCTCTGGTCCTGGATGGTTTCCTCACTCCTAGGAAAGTCATCTCCTTCTCAGGCTGTGCTGTGCAGATGTTTCTGTCCTTTGCCATGGGAGCCACAGAGTGTGTGCTCCTGAGCATGATGGCATTTGATCGATATGTGGCCATCTGCAACCCCCTTCGGTACCCTGTGGTCATGAGCAAGGCGGCTTATGTGTCCATGGCCATCAGTTCTTGGATAGCTGGAAGTATTGCCTCCACAGTCCAAACATCCCTTGCTATAAGAC
>PVJA010050313.1:0-13350 GCA_004027025.1 Myocastor coypus | reverse complement strand
GGTGTCTGTGGCCTTCTTCTCAAGGCAAAGCCTCTCTCCTTTGCAATTCTGGGGCTGCAAAGCACAGACAGCTGCCACCTCTTGTGATGCCCTCAGGCCATCTTTTCGATTCGCTGGTTCCTTCCCAGCAATGGAGATCCTCTCAGCTCCATCTTTGCAGTCCACAGCTCTCCTGGTGTTTCCTTTCTGGCCATACTCATATTTTAAATCATCCTGCTTGGCTCTTTTCTCTTGATTTTCAACATAAATCTGGCTAAAAGCTGCCAATAACAACCACGCCACCGCCCCAATAGTTTGCTGCTTTGAAATGTCTCTTGAAAGATTAATCAGTCCGCCATGCTTAATCTCAGTCTTAGGTAAAGTCTCTGGGCACGAGCAAAATTCTGAAAGACTTTCAGCCAATCCATAGCACAAATCATCTGGAGTCCAATGACCAATGCTGTCCTTTTTACCAGCAGAAACCTCCTCAGCCTGATCTTTATAGGAAGGCCTTCTGTCAGTCTTCTGGTCTAAGCTCTGACCAAAATCGCCCAAGCTGAACAGCCGAAGCCGTTCTACTGCTTTGTTTTTGGCCGACATCTCTGAACCTTTCCTATCTCCTCCCGTAAGCCATTTCCAAAAGCTTATAATCCACATTGTCATGTATAGTCACAGCAACGACCCCACTTCTCTGGTACCAAGTTCTGTCTTAGTTACTTTTTGCTCGCTGCTGGGACAAATACCCGACACTCAAAATGAAAGAAGGAAAGGTTTAACTAACTCACAGTTTGTGGAGGTTTCAGTCCATATTCGGCTGGCCCAAGGCTGAGTGGAACAGAGCAGAGAGCATCCAGTTCATGGCGGCGGAACAGCAACAAAATGGCGACAGAGGTAGCCAACCAACACGGCAGCAGAGCAACAGCAACAGCTAGAGCTCTAGTCTGTCTCTCTGTCTCTCTTTATATTACATTCAGGCTCTCCACCTTAGCTCCCGCCCTAGGCTATACCCATAATCCCAGAAGTACTTCCACCCATAATCCCATCAGTACTAAAACCCATAATCCCAGGGATCATGGATCAAGTCTCAAACTCTAGAAGTCCCCGCCCAATGACTCCATGAGGCTTTGGGGGGACAACTAGACATAAACCATAACATGTGCTGAGGGTGTGTACGCCTCTCTGCCACTGTGCCACATGAGCACCTTCATGTGACTCCCACAACCAGAAAGGTGCCTAACGGTATCGTGACAAGTCTCTCGTGCTATCTGCTCACAGCTGTGTCACCTCCAAGAAAACCAATATCTGAAAACCCCATGGTGTTCTCCATCTTTATGCCTTGTTCATAAATATGGAATAAATTTACCCAAGCAGCATATATTCTTTTGAGTTTGACTTTTGTCCCTCTCAGCACAAAACTGCACTCATGTTTGTACAAGTTGGAGGCCACAGGAATTGCTTATTCGTTTTTATTTCTAATTAGTATTCCACAATATGGAAGTGACATAGGAGCTGGCCAGATAGTTCAGTGGACTAAAGCACCTGCTTAAGCAGGCACAGGGAACAGGGTTCTCGATCCCTGGGTCTGCCATGCTGGCCCTGCCACCAGGGTACACTAAGATGGCAATTGAGACTGGGCATGGTGGTATGCACCTGTAATCCCAGTGCTCGGGAGGCTGAAAACAGGAGGATCACTAAAAAGTCTGATCTATGCAGTGAGACACTATAGACCCTGTACCAAATACATTTTAAATATATTATATATGTATATATATTTAAAGAGAGGAATAGAGGTGACATTTTATTTTAACCAGATATTGACTCTAACAATTGAAACTCTCATGAACATTCACATACAATTTCTGCACGCAAAAGCGTTGTTAAGTTTTATGTTCAGTTTTAAGAGCAATTACCACAGCCAGACATGGTGCACATGGCTATAATCCCAGCATGCAGGAAGCTGAGGCAGGATGATCACTGAGAGTTCAAGGCCACCTTGAGCAGTGAGCTCAAGACCAGCTTAATTATTTTGTGAGATAGTGTCTCAAAAAAAATGTTTATTTATTAAATAATTTTTCTGAAGTTGCTGTACCATTTCACAGTTCCATCAGCACCACACGAGTGCTCTGACTCCTGCACATCTTTGGCAAAAAAATTAATACTAATTTTTACAACTTCACTCTTTCTGATAAGTACGAACAGATATACTTCTGGTAGAATTAGTTCACCTTCTCTAATGGTGAATATAAAGTAACACTTACATGCTCACTTCTCTTCTGTATGCTGTCCTTGGTGAA
This sequence comes from Myocastor coypus, assembly GCA_004027025.1. Classification (NCBI taxonomy): domain Eukaryota; kingdom Metazoa; phylum Chordata; class Mammalia; order Rodentia; family Myocastoridae; genus Myocastor; species Myocastor coypus. The sequence continues at coordinate 11,077 of PVJA010050313.1, read as the reverse complement.
ATCGGGTGCATTTTTGTATATTTTTCCTAACAGGATTCCATTTATTTTTATTGTTGTTTCCTCCTACTGTACAGAATTGGAACTCTTTTGCAGTTTCTAGGAACAAGATCATTGTCAAAATGTTTCTTACAAACTTTTGCTTATAACTTGTCTTTTTCACCTTGCTAGAGGGCCTTTTTGCAAAGCAAAATATTTGCATTTTACTGATGTGCAAATAGGATTTCTTCTTTCCTTCTAGGGCAATTATATATTTGATATTAGGTCATAGTTTTACTTGCCTATTCAAGATCCTAAAGATTTTCTTCTGTTTTTACAAAACTTACATTTAACTTCACCATTTTTTTTTTTTTTTAGTTTTCCATATCCAATTGCTTGAACACCATTGTTTAAAAAGATTATTTTTGCTTCACTTTGTACTGCTTTTTCTCCTTAGTTTAAAATTAAATGGGCATATGTGTGTGGGTCTATTTCTCTGTTTGTTATTCAATTCCATTGTACTGTGAGTCTGTATCTCCATCAGAAACATACTGTCTTTGATACTGTAGCTGAAGAATACGATTTAACATTAATAAGTTTAATTCCTCCTACATAGTTCCCCCTCTTCAGCAATATCTGGGCTATTCCAAAGACTCCAATTCAATAACATTATTTTTTCATAACATTTTTAGAATAAACTTGTCCATTTCTATCATTTAAAAACCTTGCTAAACCATGGTAGGAGTTGTTTCCACCTTAGTACAGATTCTTCGCTATCTATCTTGAGCCTTCTTATCTACCAACATGGAAACTGTTACATGGGTCTCACTATTTCACCTTCAGTTTTCAAACAGCACTCACACCTTTTGGACATCCATAGGACAAAGGTCATACTTGAGTAGCAAGCACAGTATCAAGTCTTAACCTTTGGCAACTTCTATCATTTCCTTCAAGTTAATATGCTGAAAAACTTGTTTTGGCCTGAGTAACTTTCCTTATGTATATATTTCCATAACAATAGTTATCATAACTTGTTACAGTTGAAGTACATTTTATTCCTAGCAGGGAGGGCTAGGGTCATTATAATTCATTACACAGCAACAGCTCTTGGTTGAGCTCATGTCACATGGCAAAACAATAATTCCTCCTGCATGGGTGAAATCATTCTTTCGCATCATCTTTGGGCCATTATCTGGAGTATTTATCTTAGATGTTTAAAAATCTAGGAGTTCTGAATCTTAGCTGAGACCCAACATGTTCTCTTCTCTCTTCTAATTTCTTTGGTTGTGTTCTAAATATTATGATTTCTAACAATAACATTGGCTGATAATTACTAATATGAAAATTAGAAATCCTCCAAAATCCAAAAACTTTTGAATAACAGGACACCACACTGCAAAACTTCATACCTGATTTCAAATAAGAAATTAGTGACAAAAGTGTTGTATAAAGTAGCCTTGAGGCCTTATGTTTTAGGGTTGTATGACACAGAAGTAGATTTTGTGTTTCTTTTTATTTTGACAGTTCTTACTGGTAAATTTTAGATACCCATAATGACAACATTCACCATATGGAATTTATTTATAGTATATAATAGCTTTTGCTGCTTTTTCTTTCCTTCATTCTCCTCCTCACCCCTCAAACTCTCTTCCCCTCATTATCAATAAAAGCTTTGTTTCCATATTTTCATTCTATTCTTTTTTTTTTTGGCCCTTCCTTCCTTTCCCCTTCCCTTTCTTTTGTTTCCCTTCCCAGCTGAACATTTTCTTTTTCTTTCCCCAAATCTATTACATAGATTGGTCCTTATTTGCATTTCAGTTGCTCATACCAGAGAAACAATGTGGTGTTCCATTTATTTTACTTAAGAAAAATAATGGAACGCATGTATGTTCCATTTATTTTACTTAAGAATATGAAGTCAAGTTGCATCCATTTACCTAGAAATGCATCAAACTAATAAATATTTGGCTCATGCAAATATCCCAAATCCAAGATAACCCAAAATCTGAAACGTTTCTCATCCTTTGTCTTGCATAAAGGACTATCAACTTGTATTATTATTTCATACAATATTCACCACAAACCATACATGCATACACATGCAATGTACTCGAGTATGCTCTAGTACCAGGGCAAATACTGCCCGTGAGAAGCTCGGCATTCAATGACATAGTTGCACAAATGCTTATCATTAAGAAATCATTCGTTTACTACAAAGAGCTTTTCAAGGGAAATTTGCACCAGAAGTTACATGCATTTTGTACCTATCTCAAATTCAGCAAATCTTAATCCTTCAAATGTTCTCCCAAATCCCGCTAAGACTTCCTAAATGCAGAGGAAAGATATGTCCAAAACAGTTCCCTCAGCTAGTTATTTCATGATTTAAAAGCATTCAATATTCTTTCTCTCGCATCACATCAGAACAGGAAATCCAGAAGTCTGAAAGCAGTGTAGAATGCATCCTGAATCCTAAGTCTCCACCCTATTATAATGTTATCTCCTGACAGTGTCCAATCTGTAACACTAGCTGGTCATTTATGTGCATTCTGTAAGTTCTTCTGTAATCCTACACCTTTGCACATGCTGTTCCTTCCATGCGCCCCTACCAAGAAGATCAATCAGACACCCTCAAACATCTCATCCTCTTCAAATCCACCCCCACCTCATCCCGCCTTTTACTGGACCACCTCATACCTGAAACTTATTATGGCATACTAATAGCACTCTTGGACATTTGAGAACTATAACAATTATAATGTAGTTCTAACTTTTGAGAACTGTAATATGATAATTTTAGGATATAATTTTATGCTTTCCTTAAACATTTATACAGTACAAATAATTTTCATTACAATAAAATTACATTTTTCTTTTACACTTGATCTTAGCCAAAAGGCTGAGAAGAGACTATAATATGATAAATATATGAGTTGACTTATAAAGATGCCTGGCCAATAGCAGCTACTAGTTGTGACATATATGGAGACAGAACTTCAAGATAAAAAAAATTAAGGTAAATTACTGAAAGCAGGTGTCAGTGGAAAAGCATAATATGGTAGACTTGGACTTAAATCTTAACTGTTTCATTTCTATGGTCCTGAATAAACCAATTACTTTTCCTGAGTATCACTTAATAATAGTACTATTATTTGATTTGGAGATATGAAAAATAATACTCAATTTTAGGAAAACTTTCCAAAAGTAGAAAACAGGTAAATATGCTGAGCTGGCAATAGAGTCTGGGTGTGGTGGTGCACGATTGTAATCTCAGCACTAGGGAGGCTGAAAACAAGAGGATCACCACAAGTCCAAGCTGTGTAGTGAGGTCCTGTACACACACACACACACACACAAAAAAAAAAAAAAAAAAACTAAAGCTAATAAATGAAATTGTGTTTTATATTAATTAATTTAAGAGTCTATCTTCATACCCAATAATTGATATATTTCTAAAGAATTGTATTAATCACTTTCAAAGATATTATCTATTGAGGTTTTTTTCAACAATTCTATGAGGGCAATGTTTCTTTTTTTAAGTTTTTTTTTTTGTTGTTGTTGGGGGGGGGGTCTCACTAAACAGCTCAGGCTTGTAGTGATACTCCTGATTTCTGCCTCCTTAGTGCTGGGATTACAGTCATTCACCACCACACCCAGACTCCATCATAGGCTCAGCACACCCAAGAGCAGTGCTGGTGTGGCATGCAGTACCAGGAAGCAAACCCTGTCCCTTGCTCTTACCTAAGCAAGCACTTTGTCCACTGAACTATATCGCTGGCTCTAGAAATTTTTCTTTTTAACTTAGAGTCACTTAAAAATTTTAAGCACAAATTAGAATAGTGATATATTTTACAAAAGAATTTAGAGCTAGAATGTAAACCAGTGGTAGACTGCTTATAATGTGTGTGGTTCTGGGTTAGACCCCCCAGGACTAAGACAGTGTAACACCAATAACAGTAAAGTAAAAGTAAAAGAATTTAGTTATGACAGCTAACTAGAAGTAGGCACCAATGGAAAACTCAAAAACTTGGAACCCAGTTTCAATATTTTCTCTGCTTTAGAACAAAGTTCCTATTTCATAACATCTTTGTTACAACAAAGAAAAGTAACATAGGTGAAAGAATTGCAAGTGGTTTCCCTGACAAAAATAATTTCCTAATGATATCTTCTTTATATTTACATAATTTTTGAATCCAAAACTATTTTAAGATTTAAAAAATGTATTTGAGTTATTTTTTTAAATTTAAGCAATCTGAAAAATGGAGCTATTACAGATACAGAAAATATATGATTTCTATGTATAACATATATATTACTATATAATAATATATATGTAATACTTGATGATGATAAATGAATGTCTAAATAAAAAAACAAATTACATGGTGAAAGTACTTTGTCTTTCTTTTTAAAAATTAACTTCAGGGGTCTGGCCAAATAGCTCAGCAGATTAAAGCACCTACAAGCAGGCTTAGGGTCTAGAGTTCAGTCCCTGGGCCTGCCATGCTACTCCTGCCCTTAGGGCATGCTGAGAGGGCAATTGAGATTGGGCATGGTGGTGTTCACCTGTAATCCCAGTCCTTGGGAAACTATAAACAAGCAGATCACTACAAGTCCAAGCTAGAAGTAAGACCCTCAATGCCCTATAGACCCTTCCCTAAAATACAAAAAAAAGATTAACTTCAGGAGTAGGGAGATAGCTTGGCAGTCTAAGTGCCTGCCTGGCAAGCATAATAACCCTGTTCAATCCACATATCTACCTGCTGGGCTGGCCTCAACCCAGGGCCTCCACGTGGGCAGGATGGCACATGCCTGTAATCCCAGGTTGGGTCATTATTATTCATTAATTCAGAAAAACAAATAATTCAAATTATATATCCTACAGTGCTTTAAATTGGTCAACAATGATTGTTCTCCACATACAATTATTGTTACTTTGTTATATACCAGGAATCAAACTCAAGACTTTGTGCTTGCCAGGCAGGTGCTGTGCTGCTGAGCTATACCCCCAGCCCAGTGATATCTTAAGTTCTTTTAATTTTTGTTAATTTTGGTATATAGTGCACATCAGTGGGTAATTCAATCAACTCTACTTCGTTTTTCCCTTTATCTTAATATTATTGCTATAATATATTTAATGATCTATTACAGTTTTATTATCAATGAGACATAGTCATTAAAATAAACTCCCTGATTACAAAAAGTCTAGGGATTTCCTAGCTTCTACTCAGAAAGTCAGCTACTAATGGACTAAATAGTTGAGCTAATGCCTTTAAGGTAGTCTGTTGTGGTGCATATAGATTATTTGGCTATAACTACTATAAAAAATAACATTATTATTCACCATGTAGGCTATTTTAATATGTTTAAATATTTGTTTATATATAGTCTAAGGTTGTTAGTCTATGTTGTTAGTTTTGGTTGAGGAAGGGATTTTAATTGCATCAGTAAATATTCATAAAGACAGCAAATGTAATATTTTTTATGTACCTCCTTAAAAAAAATCTCAACAATGCAAGTGGACAAAGCTACACTCATTTTTAAGAGGATAGGAATGAAAGCTCCCAAGATTAATTAACTCAAAGCCACTAGATAAAAAAAAGCAATATAAACACAAGAATATCTGATTCAAAAGCCAGTTTGCTTCGCTTTACTATCATTTCATGAAGAGGGAACTGAGATCCAGAGAAATTAAAGTAATTATCCAAGGAAACACACAAGCAGTGATATCACACGAATATGAATGAGCATTTTTCTATTTTAATCTACTGTCTCCTGAAGGACCTATATTATGTAGAAAATATTCCAAGCAAAACTCATTAGGAGTCCTAATTAGTAGCATACTTCAGAGTAAAATAGACATTGTCATATGCATACTTCTGCAAAAATTTTCCACATTATTTTTAGCATACAATTCTAAAAAGCAACTCATAGTCAAAGTATGAATTAACATGTACATTTCATAATTATAAAGTAAATAGAAAATACTGCTAATATGTCCTTCAACCTCTTGCATTATTTTTATCTGTCTGTATAGAACTATTCCTTTGAAATAAAAATTACCTTTGGTCACATTTAAATGTGTATATTTATGGAATACATCTAATTAAGCATTTATAAGCACTGAGCATGACTGGTTTTAAAGTTCATTTTAAAGACTTCTAAATGTAAATTCATACAGTAATCAGCCCAATCAATGATATTTTCCTTTCCATCTTTCCTATATTTTCTTATGTGATGAATACAATTTTTATTAAACTCTTCTATCCGGGGACAATTTTCTCAAAAATGTGAGCAATTGTTCTCTTTACTCCAAGAATTTCTATCTGATGTCCACTTAAAAGCATCCAATGACATACAACCAAAAAAAAAAAAATTCTCAAAAGAACTTTGTCGTTTTTAATTTGATTACATTATCAGATTTCTTCTACTGTATTTACCATTTATGGAAATGTGCATTTCTCATTGTAAAGATGTATGGTAACAACCAGTTAGAAATCAGCATCTATGGCACAGTTTTTCTTTCTGCCTAAGATGGAACACTGTGCACTGGGTTTGTCACCCTGTCAAAACACACAGAACTGATATTATAAACACAAAACACCTTCCAGATACTGAATATCAGACAAAAAAGGATGACAATTCCTTGGGGGTGGGGCTGGGGACAAACGAGTTGAATTCTACAATTGCTTTAGGTTGATTACTCTGTTTTGTTTTTTTTTTTTGTTTTTTTTGTTTTTTTCCCTCACTAAGTGGAAAAATCCAGAGAAGCCTCACAGATACTGTGAATTGAGAAGACAGATCTGTGAGTCTGAAAAGATCAAGACAGCTAAACATAGAACTAGAGAGGAGCAAGCTGCACACACAACAAACTCCAGAGATCAGCAGAACAAGCTTAAGCACTCAGCTAATCACCGAGTGCTGTATGTTAGGAAAAGACCCAGTGAGACCTGCCCCTGCTACACAGGCAGGAATTGTGTCTTCTAGCACCAACTAGTTTGTAAAACCCTCTGAGGTCCTGGGTTCTGGCCAGCATCCTCAGAAGGCCTTGCCTATCTGGTGGAGGATGACAGTCTTAGCTTGACCACTGCTCTGGTGCTGCAAAGCAAGTTTTAAAATCAAGACCCCAAAGATTGAGCTATCTCCAAATAACATACCAAAACAAATGCAAGAATATTTAGAAAACTCCAGTGTTCACCCAAAATATAGAATCCACAACATCTCCATTTAATAATACTTATTAAGAATACAAAATAACAAAAATACAATTCAGTGTATATTTTAAATTCTCCATTGTTTCACATGTTAGCTCTTTTAAAATATGTGCATTCTTTTCTTATTATGAAACCAGGGCAAAAATCATGAGAAATGCAATCTGCACTGATTTTAGCATATATTCAAGGACTATAGAATTACAGACTCTCACAGGTTTAAAGGTCAAAAGACTCCAAAGTGTATCTGCCGGGCGTGGTGGCGCACGCCTGTAATCCCAGCACTCGGGAGGCTGAGGCAGGAGGATTGGTGTGAGTTCGAGACCAGCCTGGGCTACAAAAGTGAGCTCAGAATCAGCCTCAACTGCATAGTGAGACCCTGTCTCAAAAAGACAAAATAAAATAAAATAAAATAAAAAATAAAAAAATAAGACTCCAAAGTGTAAAAAGAATTTCTTTACCTATAAGTTTATAGAAACATAATAGAAAATAGAGTATTAAACATTCAGATGTAGAGAAATTGACTCAAAAGATAAGAAACACTGGTACTGGAAAATAACAGAAAGGACAGCATCATCAGTGAGCAATCAGCTTATTCCCTGATTATCTACAATATAATTGAAAGGCAACAAATTCTACCCATTCATAAATAATTTCCAGTTGGTTAGTCTTTGCTATTGCAGAGATAAATAAATGGGGGGAAAAAAGACCTAGGCTTACTTAGAACAACAAGAAATATCAGAAGACTACAGACAAAATTCTCACTAACTAGAAGTATATGACCAAAAGTTCATAGACATCCTTACAAGAATGTAAGACATAGCAGATAATGAACCACCACTGCTATGTCTGAGTATGTTTCACAGAGACTTTGTGTTGGAAATGTAATCCTCCATACAACCATGTTTAGGGATGGAGTTTGGAGAGGGAACTAGGTCAGGAGGGCTCCATCCTCATGAACGGATTGGTGTCATTCTTGGAGGAATAGTTATAGTAGTGTAGGAGTAGGGCTCCTACATGGAATTAGACTCCCCTCTTGCCGCTAGCTCAATTCTATGTTCATGTACCACCTGACACACTTCTCCATATTTTGAAACAAACCAACAATAAAAAATAACAAAGACAAATGCCTTTCCAACTCTGAGAGGAAATTATTGTCTAATTTAGAAATTTTCAGCCACAGGAAAGCAAATTATTTTTTTCCACATGTGCTATAAGCTTAAGCACTTGCCTCTTTAAAAGACTTGTCTAAAAAATACTTCTGCAAGGCATGTCACGAACATGCAATCAATTCAGGAAATAGTACAATCACCTGCAAGCAGTGATGGATAGATGTCCCAGCTCCAGAAGTGAGGACTTGGATAGTAAAGGATGAACGGAAACTCCAGCTCAACATACCAACAGGGAGAACAAGCCTCAAGAGGTTTGTGTGCAGACCGAAACCTGACAGTGGTTTGGTGGAGGGAAGGAGTTCTGAACAATTCTGCTGAGGAAAACAACCAAGGATTTGAGAATCTTCTTACTGTACCTTAATCTGGACCAGCCTGATAATTTACTTCCTAATGTGCTTGACTACAGCTCAAAACACTTTACAGTTCTACTTTGGTGCTGGCCCAACTGGCACCTAGAGGTAATTAGAAAGCTAAGCAAAGAACAAGTTGGAAATGATTAAGCCCCTAAGAAACCAAAACTGTGAATAATAAAGTTATGAAGATAATATACTGCATTATTCAGCTCTAAGCACTAGTTAAGCAGTCATATAAGTGTGTCTGATGTTCCTCTAGGGAAAATTAAGGCTCGTTTGGGAGGGTAGAGAGCTGAAGGTATGTGCGGTAGAGGTATGCTCCACGAAATGTTTGTCTTCTGCTCTTGGTCTTTTTACTATTTTGTTGTTTGGTACCGGGAATCGAACTCTGGGCCTTGCGCTTGCTAGGCAGGCACTGCGCCACTGAGCTACATCCCCGGCCCTGTCTTCTGCTCTTGGAAATTCGCAGACACTACCTAAAGATACAAAACCCAGAGCTTATCCCAGCACTTGTGAAGCTGAGGCAAGAGAAGAGTTGTGAGTTCAAAGCCAGCCTGAACTACATAGCGAGACCTTGTTTAAAAAAAAAAAGTCTTACTATAAAAATTTTAAATGAAGTTCAGGCACCACCCTGAAGCTGAGCCAGGGCAAAGAAGTCCAGGTGTAGTGTCACACACCATTCTAGTACTGAGGAGACTGAAAACAGGAGGATCACTACCAGCTGGACCTGTGTAGTGAGACCCTGTGCCAAATTCATAAAAAGCAAGCAAGCAAGCAAGAACGAATGAACGAAAGAAAGAAAGAAAGAAAGAAAGAAAGAAAGAAAGAAAGAAAGAAAGAAAGAAAGAAAGAGAGAGAGATGACAATGAAAGAAGAGAGCTAAAGAAGTCAAAAGTGTTAATTTCTAAAAAGTACATCAGGGAAAGATTATTAAGTTAAGGCAAGAGCCAACTGCTTTCTTTTTAAGATTGATTGATTAATTGATTGATTGATTGATTGATTGATTGATTGATTTGGTACAGGGTCTCACTGCATAGCTCAGACTCTTAGTGATCCTCTTGTCTTAGCTTCCCCAGCACTGGGATTACAGGCATACACCACCATGCCCAGTTTCTGGCTTGCAGGTTGAACCCAGGGTTCCAGGCCCAGCACCAGGGATCTGGCCCAAGCTCTTGTGCTTACCAAGCAGGCACTTAGACTGCCGAGCTATCTCCCCAGTTCTGGCCAACTATTTTCATAGTTGTTCTTGTTATAACCTTTCTCATAGTAATTGACTTTTTCAGTTTCATACATATAATTTTTTAAGAAAGAAAAACAGACAGAAGAAAGAGGAAAGCACGAATTAATTCTCCTTAGTAGTTCACTTTTGTAAACTACCAAGTCCATATGCCTGGAAATATCTAAGTTTCCACTGGTTAGTACAAGTACTTCTACTCTTAGCTATATGTAAAATAAGCAGGTATATTGAAGACTAAGCAAAATAAAACAATACATTTAATAATGTGAAGGATTTTTTACTTTTTAAATTGTTTCTTACTGAAAAGAAATACCCACAGTTGAATTCAGAATTCTCTTTCTCTGTCTCTCTGTCTCTCTGTCTCTGTCTCTGTTTCTCTGTCTCTCTCTGTCTCTCTCTGTCTCTGTCTCTCTCTCTCTCTCTCCCCTCTCCTCTCCCTCTACCATTCTTCGCTTCCTAAGAATATTCCAGAATTTGAGTCTAATGGAAGTATCATTGTGGAAGAGATATACCATAAGTATCCTAAGGAGAAGAGCTGTTTCCTTGACTCTAAGTCCTGTACTCTTTTATCTCTTTATTATCTCAGATGTGTGTGTTGTCTTAAATTTAAAGGGGGTGGGTGGGAACAGACCAGTGAAAAAAGTAAAGAAAAAGCTCATGAGTTTATTTAGCTTTGAATGTGCTCTGTGAAGACTCTATACAATAAAAAATGAATTACAACCCATGACCCTGTAAACCAATGCATGACTAAAAATGCAGTGTCTAAGTTAACAGACCAACAATTGGAGAAAAAGAAGGGCTATAAGGATAGCCAATATTTTGGACCTAGCCTTTCAAGGTCAATAAAGACCCAGGATATAAGAGAACCTGTGCTGAAATGTCCTATAACTCAGAGGTGTCCCAAATTTCCTGGTCAAGGAGATTATGGGACATCAGAGGAAAGGGATGAATGAACTGCAGTGCGTCTAAGGAGAGTCACCCAGAGAAAAACATTCTCTCAGGCTTTCACAGAAAGCAAAATGGCCAAGCATTGGCCATGACTCGTCCCGAAGGCTAACACTAACAACAGTTCTACAAAGTACTGTCTATGGTCTCAAATTTAATCCTGAGGGGATTTGACCCTGGAAGATA
>PVJA010050312.1:0-13350 GCA_004027025.1 Myocastor coypus | reverse complement strand
GGTACAGAATTTCACTAAACAAAACATGGACTCGACAGAGTTTGTTGTATTGCATAGCGTCACTCTCAAACCTGTTCTTTAGACCACCAAATGCACCAAGGCAAAATTAAAAGAACGGAAAAAAAAAAAAAGAGAAAATGTTACAAGAAATTAAGAAGAGAGAAAAAGGAAAAAATAAAGACAAAAAAACTAAGCACTAGTTGCTCTTTCACATAGACCAGCAGAAATCCACAGTACAATTATCCAACCATCCTGTTTACAGACACAGACATCTCTTTCCCCGATTTGATTTTAGTACAGAGCAGAGGATAGAGGTCAAGTTTCAATCTCCAGTACCATTTATTTAAAAGACTATCCTGTCTTCAGCATATGCTTTTAACCTGTCTGCAAAATATCAGATGCCCGGGGGTCCTTAGGTTGGCTTCCCTGCTTCCTGCTCCCCTCCTCTGTATATAGTCACTTGCCCATTCCTGGGACACTGTGGCTGACATCTGTAACTTCACGGAGGAGATAATTATTTTGCCTCATGGTTTCTGAAGCATGTTCCATGATTGGTGGGCTCCAAGGCCCAGTGGCACAGTGGAGGAAAAGTGCCCACTCCGTGGCAGCGCAGTGACAGAGCAAACGGGGGAGCAAAGAAGCAGAAGGCAGCCTTCCAGGCCACGCCCCCCGGTGACACATTGCCTGCAAGGCCCCGCCTCCTGACCAAGCAGTCAGCTACAGATCTCACTACTGAGCCATCCATGGCTGAGTACAGCTCTCTATGCTCCAACAACCTTCCAAAGAAGTAAGTTTGGGGAGGTACATTGTAGATCTGAAGCATATCGTTCCAGCCCCTGTACCCGTAAGACTTATGTCTGTCTCTTTATGCAGAATACATTCAGTGCCTCTCTAAGAGTCACCCAAACTATAACAGTTTCAGTACACTACTGCTGAAGAGTCCAAGTTCAAAATCTCCTCTGAGACTCAAGGAATAATCAAATCGTGAGCTCCTTGGAGATGTAGAAGGGCTTCAGTTTGGCTGCTGTCAAACTCAACAACCCTTTGGTTAACTTATTTACTTTATTCTTCAGTTTTAGTGGCAGGAGAAGGAGGAAGAGGTGGCTGATTGCCACGAGAGCCTGTTCTTTCACTTTTATCGTAGTTTCTGAGAGTCAACAGTTGAGCAGGACCTGGAGGACTTAAGAGGATTGGAAGGATCCTGCCTTTGGGATGATGTCATCACTTTGTTGTCCTGAGAGGCCAGATCCATATGCTTTGGACCCTGGTGACCAATCCTCTGAACACATGACATATGGCCAAGCTTCCCTGCTCCTCCTAGGTCATCCTTAGCAGGTGTAGTATGATTCAATGTGGCTTCAACTTTGGTGACTATACCACTGCCATCAGGTGGCTTCTCTGGGACAGGCTATGAAACTATGCTCTGTCCCATAGTGTAATAATAAACATCCCTGAGCGGTGAGACCCCCCTGGTCTGACACCTCAGTATATAGCTCCTCCCATATATTCTCTCTGTCTCTGCCGCTCTCTGTCTCTGTCTCTCTGTCTCTCTCTCATTGTCACACACATACACACACTCACACACACACCAGCTTCTAACTGGAAACTGGGATAATGCTCATAAAATGTTCCATGTTCCTATCACCATCTTCACTATGCACATCTTTCTGGAAAATCGCTAAACCCCGCGTCTCTTTCACCTTGGCAGCACGGCAACCATTGCAGCCACCTCCTCCTCAGCCTAGCTCTCGGGTTCCCTCTCTGCTCACCAGCTCCTGAGAGCTCTTTAAGGTACTTAGGGGCTCCTTGTATCACCATTTAAAAGTCATTGCCAGGGCCAGGGAGATAGCTCAATGGCATAAGTGCCTGCTTGGCACGCGCAAGGTCCCAAGTTACATCTGCAGTACTGTATGCCATGCTGGCCCCACACCCCTGGGTGTGCCACCAGCCCCAGAACTGAGCATGGTAGTACATGCTCACAATCCCAGCACTAAAGAGGCTGAGACAGGAGGATCGCTAGGAGTCTGAACTGCTTAGTGAGACCCTGTAATAAAAATAAAAATAAAAAAATAAAGCCATCACCCTCCATAATGGATTTGTGTTCTTGTGGGGGAAATAAACTGATTTCCCCAAATACTAGCAGACATTTCTTAATAATTAATATGTAGTTCACATGTAACGCAAGACCAGAGGAAAACAATTCTTTTTTCACCACAACTCTATAAAGCTAAGTGTTTTTATTCCCATTTCACAAGAGAGAAGACTGAGGCAGAGGAAGTGATGAAATTTTGCAGGAGTCAGAAATCAGCAGGGAGAGGAGCCAGGAAGTGAACCCAGGCTTCGACTTTCTTTACTAAATTCCTATTAAAGCTGAAAGATGAAGACGTGTAGCAAGAGTAATTCTACAGTTCATTGGCCTACTGAGAAAATATTCATAATCCTCTCTTGGCCTCCCTTGGCCAGGGTGCTTCTGTCAACACATAGGCCAGTGGTAGAGGAACTACGGCACAGGCGTGGCAGCTGGCTGCATGCATGGCCGAAAGCTCTAGAAGGTCCCCATCCCTGTTCTAGTGTGCGCATAGGCGCCTGCTCCTAGCTTACACCAACAGATGCCTGTATGAAGAAGCGCTGAGACAGAAGAAGGCTGTGTTGAAGGAGAAATCTCAAGTCCTTAAAGGCAGTGAGCGAAGGAGACAGGTGGGCTGGTGACGTAGGTGAGTGGGCTCCAGATTTGGGAAGGAGTTGTTAGAGGATGCGAGCAGAGATCATCTGTATTACATGCACAGAGATTGTGCAATGACTGATGGGTAAAGGACGGGCAGTGATGGGCATGGTGAAAAGTGGCTGCAGAACGGTTCAAAGAGAAAGATGACACAACTGGTCACTGGACTGAGCCAGTTCCACAGCATGGTTAAGAAGTCCCCACGCTCACACAGCTTGTGAAGACAGAGTTACTATGCAAACCCAGCTTGTTTGTCTGATTACTGTTTATTAACCACCCATGCTAGCCACAGGGGTTGGAGCCGTGAATAAGACATAGTCCTTGACCTCATCATGAGGTCTGTGCTCTACCCATACAGAACCAGTGGTCCACAGAGCTGAGGGCAAGGCTCCGAAACTGGTAGCCATGGTGACATCCCGGCTCTGCTGCTCAGTTACCATGTAACCTTGGGCAAATGACTTGATCTCTTCCTGCTTGTGTTCTTTGCTGCTAGGAATAACCACCTGATTCCCACATCATTCCTTGCTGTGAAGAATAAACAAGCTGTTACACAAGAAGTGCTTAGCACAGGGAAATAATAATAATACTTGGTGCAGGAAAACGCTTTATAAATGTTAACTATTATTACTGCACAGGTCAAAAGCTTAGCCATGACATGGTTGAGCCTCCATGCTAATGTCCCACTCTGCAAATTAACAATAAACTTCTACCTCTGCTCTGCAAGATTGTGTGCCACTTTGAGGTTTCACTAGAGCCAATTAAGTCTGAAAATAATGGGCTGCAGTTAAATCTGCTTTGCCTTTGTCGAGGTGCGTGTGAGCACTGAAATAAAAGCATAAAGCTGGATCCAAAGTGATAAGGCTTCATGGTGGAGTCCTGATGAGATTAGGGCAACAGAGGAGTTTCCTCTTGATGTCGGCCTTCTTCTTTCTTATTCACTTCTCCACAATAAGACTGTGTTCATTTTCTCATCATGAAAGAAGCCGTAGAGCTATTTTTACAGTAATATCTAAGCAAAGACCTGTAAATCCAAGGGAAAGAGAAATACACCCCAGTCCTCCGCTCTTGGCTTTCATCTCAGGACAATGCCCTGAGAAATGAACAAGCACCGACTGGTCACCATTGTCCCAAGGTGAGATCACTGGAGGATGACTCAGAAGTGGCTTCTGACACCAGGCAGTGCCTGAAACAGGAAGACACGCAGGAGTCAGCAGCCGCCAGCCCAGCTCTACAGGGACCCCGCGCTCTCCAAGGAGGAGACAGCAGGCTGCACAGCCAGGAGAGTGGACAGCATGTGGTGCCTTGACCCTGGAGTCACCTGGCCATACTGCCTGCCAGGTGGAGCCCAGGACAAACAGGTACAGCCAGCATCTTATAAAAATAGAGAACTTTGTCCCCCTCAAGCATCTATCAGTCCAGCTCCCACACTGCTCTGCCTCAATAAAATCAAACTCCCTAGGCCATGCATGGTGGCGCACGCCTGTTATCCCAGCACTTGGGAGGCTGAGGCAGGAGGATCGGTATGAGTTCAAGACCAGCCTGGGCTACAAAAGTGAGCTCAAGGCCAGCCTGAGTTGCATAGTTAGACTCTGTCTTAAAAAGACAAAAAATAAATAAATAAAAATAAAATCAAACTCGTTCAGCATCCAGATCTCCTTGGCCTTCACTCCCCGCAGTCCTGCACAGAGCCAAGCACACAGGGCATGAAGCACTTTGGTACTTTCTCATTTCTCTTTATGTTCCTGATAACAATGTCCCAGGTCTGTCCTCATTCTCAGTGACACCGACAGACAAGGTGGCATTCCCTATCCTGACCAGGCCATGCTCAGCCCTTCGGATTCTCCTCCCTATGACCAGTCCAGATGTCCCCAACAGGCCTATCCACTGGCTCTCATGGAGCCCAAATCATTCTTCTGCCTTTAGAAACCTAGCTCAGCCGCTTGTCTCACTCCTGAGGGCTCTCCAATACCCTTCCAATTAAGCCCTCTTTTTATGTCAAGCACACAGTGTCCTATGTCTTGTCTGTTGTTTGTACCTCAACAACCCAAATGTGCTATCTGTCATAAAGAAAAAAGAAAATGAGAATGATTGGTGTCAGCTTGGGCATCAAGCATAACTGTGCTTACAACAAGCCAGCTGCTCAGAAAGATTCCATGACCCACCCATGGCAGCACAGCCAGTGGCTTAGATCAACTCTTCAGGTGCCTGGATCCAAGCTTGGCAACCTGGAGAGAACTTCTCCTGCCCTAACCAACCCTCCAGTGACTTAGAATTGTTCTCCACTTGAAAGGTGTGGGCAACGGTTTAACAAGTTCCTTAAGGAGAAGAAGAAAGCTCATCTCCTGACTTGTTTTCTGGTCAGATATCTACTGAGAGCCTAGCTATCAAGCCCCAGGTAGTTTCTCTACACTAGAACATTCTTAGAACACAGAGTGAGCAATGGGCATAGGGGACATCTCTAGTCTCTCAGCAGAAATGCCACCAATAGCCAGGATAGATATTGGGGCACAGCAGAGCAAAGCAGACAAATGAAGCTTGTGAAGCTCACATGCCAATGAAGAAGACAGTGTACAGGTGGACAGAGAAATGTGGAGAATAAATTTGCGTGGTGAAAAGTGCCATGAAGACCAGCAAGGAAGAACAGGGCTGGAGAGAGGTGGAGAGCGGGGTTTTAGGCCAGGGAGAGGGAGCACACTTCAGCAGAGATTGCCACAAGAGGACAGCAAGCTAGGGGAGCGTCTGAGAAGAGTGCGTAGATGGCCACCAGAGACCCACTGTGGAGACACAAGTGCACACACACACCAGAGGCCAGTGCTGGCTGAGGGGGCCCGGGGGCAGGAGAGAAGGTTGACAAGGCAGACAGAGGACAAGGAGGCACGGCCATGAAAATCGTGGTAAGGACTTTATATTTGTCCCCACGTGGGATCAAAAAGCTGTAGGGGGTATAAGAGGGAGCAGCGGCATGATGTGACTTTTATTTTTAAAAGGCATTTTGACTGGTTGGGATCAGATCCTTATATATCTGTTTTCTTTAGAGTTTTTTCTGAGAAATGGATATCGAACTTGTCAAATGCTTTAGATGCATCTATTGAGATGACCGTGTGATTTTTGTCCTGGCTTCCGTTTATGAGATATATCATGTTTGTTAACTTCTGTAGGTTGACCCATCCTTGCATGCCTGCATGATCTTTCTGATGATTGCTGCCTTCTGCTTGCTAGTATCTTGGTCAGAACCCAGCCTTGCCTCACTCATATACCCCCTGAACTCCACACAGGGAAACCCCACTCTTTCAGGTGAGGTTAAGTGCCTAGGAGTTCTCAGCTTACCTTGCCAGCTCTCACCCCACCCATCAATCCATGCTGCTGGCTCTGCTTTCTAAATACACCTAGAATGGAACCACTTCTGTTCCCAGCCACCTTCCGCGTGGAAGAGTCTCCTGGCTCACTCAGCTTCTGCCACTGGCCCCCCTCCATTCATTCCCAATACAGCAGTCTAGGCGCTGCTGTCCCATCACAAGAGAGATCACAGCAGCCTAGTTCAGTGCTCCAGTGACTTCACGTTCCTCTCAGAACAAAAGCCGGGTAGGTTCCTTCCACCGGCTTTTCAGGCTTTCTGTGATGCAGCTTCTCACTGGCTGCTGGCCTCACCAGCTGTTGCTGTCCCTCAGTTGCTCGAACTTTATCTGGGCTCAGCTCCTGGACACCAGAAATTCCCACACTGGGCCTTGTTCTTGTCTCTTCTACCTGGCACGCTCTTCTGGACACCTCCATGGCCTCTGCCATCATCTCCTGTCATCCGTACTCAAAGGGACATCTCAAACAGGAGTCTACTGACCACCTATTCTGGGCTACCAGATAGAATACAAGGCACCCAGTTCAGTTTACATTTCAGATAAACAAGGAGTATTCTTTTAGTGTAAATACTACAATAAGTAATGCAATATTTGAGAAATTTTTGCTCAAGATATACCTAAAAGGCATCTTTTTTCCCCAAATACAAGTAGAATCAAATACCTTGTGCTTTTATGTGTAAAATTTGGTGGCCCTCTAACACAATTCAAGGCCCTCTCTGCCTCTCTTTCTCTCCTCAGCATGTACCTAGTGTATTCTTTTTATACCTAATGTTTTGCATTTTATTTATTTGAGTTATTTTCTGTCTGCATCCGCTAGGTCTGTGCCATCCAGTGTAATCACTGCCAGCCACATGTGGTAACTGAGCATTTGAAAAGTGGCTAGTGCTGGTGAGGACCTAAATATTTCATTCTATTTAATTAAAGAGAGAATAGTCAATGTCATGTTAGAAAATTTTCAAGTGTGTTTAAAACAGCTTGAGTAAGATCATACATTCTTCCAAACTAATTGTATTAAATCTAAGTATAAATGATATGTTCCAATAAAAATTTAATATTAAATTGGGGTGTGCCTTACACGTAAATTATACACAATTTTAAAGACAATATGAAAAATGCATATCTTATTAACAATATTTACATGGATATATATTAAAATGATACTACTGTGTGTATGTTAGATTCAATATAGTATTAGAATTAATTTGAGCTGTTTCTCTTTACTTTCCTGAGTGTAGCTGTTAGGAATTTGCGAGCTGCTGACGCGCTTCTTGTTGCACTTCTTTTGGGCCTCACTGCGTCTGTCAGGGCTCAGTCCCCTTGAGAGAAGAGCTGAGCCCAGACGTGAGAGCCCGCAGTTTATTCTGCAATGTGTGATCAGGAATCAGGAGTGAAGCCCTGCAGAGAGTGGGAAAGGAGAAAGAGTCAAGATGCATGCTCATTGTCAAGGTTGAATTATGGGTGACAGAAACCCCGCTCCCTGGGGACTTGCTGAAGAGCTACAGGGTGCCTCCCAGAATTGCTGAGGAGAGACAGGAAACCAGAATTGCTGAGGAGAGACAGGAAACCGAAGCCTTCACCCACAAGTTCCCAAGCCCACGTGTGAATGGGACAAAGGAGCCTCATTGCCCTTAGAGAAACAGAAAGCCCCGGCTTGAGGTTTGGCTACAACCCTGACAGTCTAAAACAAAGCTGAGCTCACGAGACTCCATCCACCATCTCCAGGGGCTAAGTCAGCGGTGGACCAAAGGGATGTGATGGGTGCACCAAGGGCAATTGTCTTGTACAGTTCTGAGTCCTCAAAGCCTAGAACAGTTCCTGAGGAAATAGTACTTGCTCAATTAATTGTCAGTTAAATGAATGAAACATAATTTAATGGCTGCTATATGCTCAGTACATAAGTGTTCAAAACTAATAAGCTTTTTTTCACTATTTTCTATCTGAGCACCACTTCAAAATTCCTCACCTCAAATTTCAAGTAGTTTTTCCAAAAGAAATTTCTCAGTTAATAAATATCAAATACTTCAACCTTCTCCTGAAAGTCAAAGCAACAAGTCTTTTCTGTATCTCACTCCAGAAAACCTAAAATGGTGTGGGAAGAGGGAAGTCAGACTCTTAATTATTCTGCCTCTCCAGTTGAATGAGAACTTGTCAGTTTAGGGGTTCATGCAATAGCACCCAATGTTTTTCATATTGTTTGTATTTTTTCCATTGCACCTACTCTATTCTTTTATGTGCACAGCAAGAACTAATAAATGGTTTTCAAACTTCCACAGGAAGAATCCAGAACTACTGTACAACCCTTGCCTACCACCACCCCAGATCCTTATGAGGAACTGTCCACAGGAAAATGCCCGTGGGGCCAAGTTCCCTGAAACAGCACTCTTACCACATGTCTTAGTCACTTTTCACTCATTGCTGGAACAAATACCTGACACTCAAAATGAAGGAAGGAAAAGTTTATTTAGCTCACAGTGCGTGTAGCTAACAAGGCAGAGAGCATCCAGTTCATGGCGGCAGAACAGCAACAAAATGGTGGCAGAGGCAGCCAACCAAACAGGGCAGCAGAGAGCAACAGCTCTAGTCTGTCCCTTTGTCTTTATATTATTCAGGCTCTCTGCCTCAACCTTAACCGCCTTAGACCACACCCATATTCCCAGCCCTACTCAGACCGATATAATTCCATCAGTACTAAAACATGTAATCACAGTGACTCATGAGTCAAGTCTCAATCTATAGAAGTCCCTGCCCAATGACTACATGAGGCTCTGGGGGGACAACTAGACATAAACCATAACACCACACTTGCATAGAGGTCTTAGAAGTGTATTTTCTTCCTGTTATTGACAAGCTTTTAAATGCACTAATACAGTTTCTACCATCTCTTAGACTGTCTGGGCTGCTCTCACACAAATCTGAAAAAATAATTCAGAAAGAGAAACAATGTATTTCTCACTGCTCTGGAGGCCAGGAAGTTCAAGGTGAAGGCACCAGCAGGTTCCTCTCCTAGTGGGGACCCCACTTTCTTCTTCATATATGGTCGCTGTCAGCTGTGTCCTCAGTTAAAGAGGCAAGGTGGCTCTCTAGAGCATGTTTACAGGGGTACTAGTTCCTTTCTTGAGGGCTCTGCCTCCTATTCTAATATTCTAATCACTGCAGAAGACCCCCTCCTAATACCATCACCATGGAGACTGAGATTCCACTGTATCTATTTAGGAGGGAAATAAACATTCAGACTATAACACATTCCTTACACACATTAGAATTCTCCAAAACCTTTCTTTGCTGTTGAAGGACTTTTTTTTTTTTTTTTTTTTTTTTCAGTACTAGGGATTGAACTCAGGACCTTGTGCTTGTCAGACAAGTGCTTATTCTACCAAGCTATCTGCCCAGCTCTATGAAGGTCATTTGATTACTTGCAAATATAATTTGTTCAGTAAGGTCAAATACGTGCTCAGATCTTTCTTTTGAGTTCCCTCTTTCTAGGTGAGGGGCTAGAGCTCTGAGTACTTCCAGTGGCAACCACTAAGTTAATGTGAAGGTGGCTATTTTTATGTCTTTGAAATTTCTCTTTTTGCTGTATCTGCTAAAAATCGTCTATTGTTCTACAGTACACGGGTGCTCAGAAATCTGTGTTCATAATTTTTGTGGGTAATTTAAGTTGCGCCATTTGATGTGATCATTGGTCTTCAATAGCTTTTCTTCCTTTTTTGTATGGTAAATCTCAAAAAGAGTAAAAGCCAAGTGACATGGGGTGAGGAACACAGCCTCCCAAGCAGAGAGAGGCATGTGGACATCCACCAGCTCCTGGAAGTTGCCTGCCTCCCTATGCCTCAATTATATCTTGTGCGAATCATGTTGCCCATGTTCGCTCTGGTTCTGAAGATTCCAAGTTCTCACTGAGAGAACACCAAGCACAAAGCTTGTCTCTTGACAAGCAGCCAATGTTGGAAACTTGCTGCTACTAATAATGATGGTGACGTCACCGTTAATGATACTATAGCCGAGCCGGCCCCTCCTCTTTAGCCACCTCACTTGTTTCTCCTTTACTTTCACACATTGGGCTCAGCCATAAAACGACTTTTCAGTGGTTCTAGAGGTGGTAGCTGTTAATGTTGTCTTAAGATCACACATTTAGGGCCAGCCAGGTAGCTCAGCAGATGAAAGCACCTGCAAGCAGGCGCAGGGGCCCAGGATTTGGTCCTTCGGCCAGCTGTGCTGGTCCCGCCACTGGGACATGGTGAGATAGCAATGGAGACAGAGCGTGGTGGTGCATGCCTGTAATCCCAGCTCTTGAGAGGCTGTAAACAGGAGGATCACTACGAGACTGATCTATGTAGTGAGACCTTGGACACCCTATAGACCGTCACCTAAAATACAGGGGGAAAAAAGATCACACTTGTGAGAAGTGTGGGGTGACAGAATGAGCCCCATCTTTAGGTGGGCACACCTGGGCCCTAATTCCAGATCAGCCACTTCTTATTAGGACCATGGGCAAATATAACAAGTCTGAGTTTCTGTGTATTCATACCATTCGACAGTCTCCTTGACTACTTTCTAAAGTAATTCTTTGGTCCTAGAAATGTATTGAAATAGAATGCAATAATAGCAAGAATTTGGACCCAGCAGTCAGGCCCACCGCATGAGTGAGACTTCCCCTGGCCTGCGAGCAGCTCAGCCGACCCAGCAGCCCGGACTGACTGACCAACCCACAAGCACGCAGTTCTGTGCCAAAGGTCACTACTATACAGAATGATACAGACAAGGCACAAAATGCAATATGAGGTCCCAAGCACACCTGGAACAAATACAGGAGACACTACCATAGAAAAAAAATGGGAATCATGCAGATGAAATCTCTGAATTAGTAGCATGTGAAGTAAACAAACAAATGCAGAAATGTATAGAGGAACTCGGATTGGAGACAACCTCTGAAGTTAAAAAAGAAATCTTTGCATTACTAAAGCCTTAAGTAATAATACATCTGCAGAAAAGCATGAGGGAATCAGATAAGAAATAACCTCTGAAGTAGAAAAAGGCATCTCTAAATTAATAGCATCTGAAGTAAAAGAGCAACTACAGAAAAGTAGAGAGGAAATGAGAGCAGAAACAACCTCTAAAGTAGAAAAAGAAAGGATAACTATATTGAAACACTTAATAAATGCATCTAAAGAATACACTGATAAAAATTAGAGGAGATTAGAAAAATGATGGAATCCTTGAATGAGTAATATAGGTACCTGCATGAAACAGGTTCACAGAGACAGACAGGAAAATAAAATTTCAATCACAAGCTAGCAACACCATAAATGAAAGTGAAGATAAAATTTCAGATCTTGAAAACACGGTCACAGCTAGTGAAAGGATAAGAAAGGATCTCTTCAGACATTGAGGTAACTGAAGCATATAGAACCCCAAATAACATCTACCTGGCTAAAAACACACCCAGACATATGATAATCAAGATCCCAGAAATCCAGCAGAAGAATAATATACTAAAAGCCACCAGAGAAAAGAAACAGATCATGTTTAAAGGAAAACCCATCAGAAAAACTGCAGATTTCTCTTCACAAACCATGAAGTCAAGAAGAACATGGAGCAGAGTGCTTCAAGTCCTCCAGGAAAACAAATTTCAGCCCAGACTGCTATACCAGGCAAATATCTCCTTCAAGCATAAGGGAGAAATGAAATACTTTAATGACAAGGAACAACTAAAGAACTTCATGATGTCAAAGCCAACCCTATATAGACTACTAAAAAATATTGTAGAGAAAGACCTGATCTCTACAAATGAGAACAGAAAGAACCAACCAAATAGGGTAACTAATTAAATAGGAGAAAAAGGAGTAAACAGTAGTATGTAAAAGACATGTCAATCATAAGTAATGTGTTTCAATTATAATCATCAATGTAAATGGACTCAATTCTCCAATTAAAAGAAATACACTGGTAGGGGGGATAAGGAAGCAAAGTCCAACAATATGCTGTATACAAAAAACACACTTAACTCATCAAGAAACTCACAGGCTAAAAGGGAAAGGTTGCAAAAAATACTGCATGCCACAGCACCTCAAAAAAAAGAAAAAAAAGCAAGGGTAGTAATCCTGTTTGCAGACACTCTAAACTTCAAAGCAAGAATGGTCAAATGAAATAAACAAAGCCACTACATACTGGTTAGGGGAAAAATTCAAGATGAAGTGGTAACACTCATAAATATGTATGCATCCAACACAGAACCACCAAGTTATATAAGACAAATCTTAATGGACAGAAAAATTCTACTCTCCAATACCACAGTCTTAACAGGAGAGCTCAATAGGCCTTTATCCCAAAGAGATAGGTCAAGCAGACAAAAAATTAGCAAAGAAGTAGCAGAACTGAACCAAATCTTAGAACAACTGGAATGAGTGAACATACACAGAGTGTTCCACCCAACCACTTCTGAATTCACATTTTTTTTCAGCTGCACATGGAACTTTCTCCAGAACTGACCACATACTAGTACATAGATCATGCTTAAGTATATGGAAGAAAACAGAAATTACCCCATGCATATTATCTGACCACAGTGCAATGAAACTGGAAATAAATGACAAAAGAAAACACAAGACTCCAGAATACATGGAAATTAAACAACAAACTTCTCAGCTACTAGTGGGTTACAGATGAAATTAAACAAGAAATTAAACAATATTTACACTTCAATGAAAGTTCAAACAGAACCTACCGGAATTTATGGGATGCATGGAAAGCAGTTCTTAAAGGGAAATTTATAGCCCTGAACACACACATTCAGAAAACAGAACGGGAACAAATCAATACTCTCATGAAGCACCTAAACCAAGCAGAAAAGGAAGTGAAAGTGAAACTCAAAGCCCAAAGATGGGAGGAAATTACAAAGATTAGAGCAGAAATTAACTCAGTCAAGACAAAGAAAACAATACAAAGACTTAATGAATTGAAAAACTGATTCTTTGAAAGATTAAATAAGATTGATAAGCCCCTAGCTAACCTCATCAAAAAGAGGAAAGAAAGGACTCAAATTCAGGCAATAAGGAATGAAAAGGGTGAAATTACTATAGACCCAGCAGAGATTCAGAGAATCATAAATAGCTATTTTCAGAATTTTTACTGTATTGGTCAGGGTTTTACTTAGAGGAACAGAATAGATACAATATAAGGAATGGATATTAGCACAAAATATACAATCTATAAGGAATTATAAGATTGGCTTACAATAGTCAGCCACAGAGTCAGATGAGGAAGCGCACACAGGGC
>PVJA010050311.1:0-13343 GCA_004027025.1 Myocastor coypus | reverse complement strand
ACACAACATTAACAGAGTCAAACTGATCTCCTGGACAGATACAGAAAAATCATTTGACAAAGTTCAACCCCCACTCATGATAAAAGCCCTACGGAAACATGGAATAGATGGACCTTATCTCAGTCCGATAAAAGTGTGATAAAACATTATCCAACATCATATTGCATAGTCAAAACCCAAAAGCTTTCACTCTATGGGCTGATGAGATGGTTCATCGGTCTAAAGCGCCTGCTTTAGGCAAGCTGTGGCAACCATAGGGACTGAGGTTCGATTCCCGGAACCACATGCTGTGCCAACCCCATGCCCAGGGCAGGCTGAACTGGCCATTAAAAAAAAAAAACCCAGCACTCGGGAGGCTGAGGCAGCAGGATTGGTGTGAGTTCAAAACCAGCCTGGGCTACAAAAGTGAGCTCAAGGCCAGCTTCAACTGCATAGTGAGACCCTGTCTCAAAAAGACAAAAAAATTAAAAAAAAATTAAAAAGGAAGAAAACTATAGTGCTCTGAAAAAGGATATTGAAGAGGATATCAAAACATAGAAAGATATCTTTTGCTCTTAGGTTGAAAGAATCAGCATGGCAAAAATGGCCATACTTCTTAATGTGCTAGTAAGGGGCTGGTGAGATAGCTCGGTAGAATTAGCATCTGCTTGGCAAGCCTAGTGTCCTGAGTTCAATCCCCAGTGACACGCATACACACACACACACACACACACACACACACACACACACCTAAATCATTAGTAAGATTGCTATCATAATTCCAACAGCATATCTCATAGAATCAGATAAGGTAATCAGGGGCAGTGATTTTAATCTCAGAGATTGTAACATTCATGTTAACGCTGATTAGAAGAAACAAAGAAGGCTGTTACACTCTAGTTAAAGGAATAATCCCACAAGAAAAGATAATGCTTATAAATGTGCACTAAATACTGGGGGACCTACCTCTGTACAACACATACCATTGAATGTAAAAGACAAAATAAATACTAACACAATCACAGAGGGAGATTTTAACAACCCACTTTGTCAGAGAGCTAGATCAGCTAAAGAAAACATGAATTAGAGCGAAGCAGAAGGACTTACTAGATACCTATAGCGTATCCCACATCACTACAGCGTAGTATGCATCCTTCTCTGCAGCGCACTGTACTTTCTTCAAAATGGATCACCTACTGATCCAGAAGCTCTGCTTAGTGAGTACAAAGGAATCAGAATTGCCCTATAGGCTCAATCGGAACCATGTACAATGAAAAGAGAAATAAATGGCAGAAGAAATTGTGGAAATTTGATAATGCACACAAAAACAACAGATGTTTCACAGCAGAAATCAAGGAATAGGGGGGCCAGGGAGATAGCTCAGTGGAATAAGTGCTTGCCTAGCAAGCACAAAGTCCTGAGTTCAATCCCTGGTACCACAAAGAAAAAGAAAGAAAGAAAGAAAGAAAGAAAGAAAGAAAGAAAGAAAGGAAGGAAGGAAGGAAGGAAGGAGGGAAGAAATCAAGGAATAAATCTTAAAAATTTCTACAAGTTCTTTAAAATTTTTTTTCTTTTTTCTTTTTCTTTTTTTTTTTGAGACAGGGTCTCGATATGCATTTCAGGCTGGCCTTGAGCTCACTTTGTAGCCCAGGCTGGTCTCGAACTCGCACCGATCCTCCTGCCTCAGCCTCCTGAGTGCTGGGATTACAGGTGTGTGCCACCACACCCGGCTTCTAACTTTTTTTTTTTTTTTTTTGTCTTTTTGAGACAGGGTCTCGCTATGCAGTTCAGGCTGGCCTTGAGCTCACTTTTGTAGCCCAGGCTGGTCTCAAACTCACATCAATCCTCCTGCCTCAGCCTCCCAAGTGCTGGGATTACAGGCGTGAGCCACCACGCCCGGCAAAATTTTTTTTCTAGAAGTTAATGACAATGCCCGCAAAACTCAGTGAGATACTCTCACCAGCAAAGCCGTCCTCAAAGGGAAGCTCATTTCAGTCAGTAGTTAGATTAGGAAAACAGAGTGAGCTAAGTAAACAACCTATGAGGAACCTTAACATACTTAAGAAATAACAATAATCTAGGCTCAAACTAAAATTAGGAAGGGAAATCATAAAGGTTAGGGTAGAAATCAATGAAACTGATACTAAAGCAATCAATACAGTTAACAAATCAAAGTACTATTGTTTGAAAGAATCCAGAGGTTATAAACCCTTAGCCAAAATTATTAATAAAAAGAGAGAGAAAAATGCACATCCATACATTTAGAAGTGAAAAAGGTGGGCTGGAAAACTGGCTCAGTGGTCTAAGCTCCTGCTTTGCAAGCGCAAGGATCCAGTTCAATTTCTGGTACCATGTGGGCCTGGAAACCTGGGTGCACCATGCCAGCCCCCAAATCAGGTGAGATCATGTATGCCTGTAATCTCAATGCTGTGGAGGCTGAGACAGGAGGGTCGCTATGAGTCCTAGCTGTGTAGTGAGATGTGTATCCAATAAAAAAATGAGAAAGGTGAAATTGCAATAGACAGTATGAAAAATCATACCCAGACAAATTGGAAAGTCTTTTTTTTTTTTTTTTTTTTTTTGTCTTTTTGAGACAGGGTCTCGCTATGCAGTTCAGTCTGGCCTTGAGCTCACTTTCGTAGCCCAGGCTGGTCTCGAACTCGCACCGATCTTCTTGCCTCAGCCTCCCAAGTGCTGGGATTACAGGCGTGCGCCACCACGCCCAGCTAGGAAAATCTTGAAAATAGACTCCTAGACTCATACAAATTACCAAAGCTAACCAAACAAGATTTTAAAAAGTCCTGAAAAACTCTCTACTAAGCAATGACTTTGAGACAATAATGAAAGACACACCAACTAAATGAAGGCCAGGACCTGACGGATTCATGGCTGAATTCTGCAAGATCTTTAAGGACGTTATAGCACACCGCCATGCTTCTCAAGCCCTTCAAAGAACTTGAAAATAAGGGAGAACTTCCAAGCTAATTTATGGGTGTCAACATCCCTCCGTAAGACCAGACAAAGAAGCAGCTAAAAAAGAAAATTAGAGGCCGATCTCTTTCATGAGCACTCATGCAAAATTTGTGAATAGGTGTTACTGAACAGAATGCAAAATAACATAAAAAAGTCCGCACATCATGGCTGAGTAAGTTTCAACCCATAGATACAAGGATGGTTCAACACCTGGAAATCATTTGATGTAATACACCACATAAATAAAAGCAAGGACAAAAGACACATGACCATATCAATAGGAGTAGTAAAGTTTTTTTTAATTAAAGAGAAAAAAGCCCAGTAAAAACAATGACAAAGAATTTTAAATCAAGATAATGGAGAATTAATAATGGTTAATATATGGCATAATGTTATCTTTAAAGTAGTCACCAGGTTATAAAATATGGGCATGAAAAATTAATCAAACAATATAAGCACAAACCTTTCTTTTTCTTTTTTTAAAAACATTTTTTAAAGAATTTATTTTATTTAATTAATTTATTTTTTTTCTTGTTTCAGAACCTTTGTTTACTCACTCATTTTTTATGGCCGGTTCAGCCTGCCCTAGGAGCAGGGCTGGTGCATGTGGTGCTGGGGATGGAACCGCGGTCCCTGAAGCTACCCAAGCTTCCCCATGCAGGCGCTTTAGACCACTGAGCCATCCCGCCGGGCCCCAACCTTTCTTTTTCATGAATAGAAATTAGCAGTCTATCATAGCTGCCATTTTTTCTTTCCCCACCCTTCTTTTCCCCTTTCTTCCATTCCAGATCTTCCTTTTAAAGCAGTTTCTTTCTTTTTCACAATATCTATTGTATCTTTTTTTT
Organism: Myocastor coypus; assembly: GCA_004027025.1. Classification (NCBI taxonomy): domain Eukaryota; kingdom Metazoa; phylum Chordata; class Mammalia; order Rodentia; family Myocastoridae; genus Myocastor; species Myocastor coypus. Next base: position 9,546 of record PVJA010050311.1, on the reverse strand, counting down.
TTTTTTTTTTTTTGTACTTTAGAGAAGGATCTACAGGGTGTTCAGGGTCTCACTATGAGATAGGGCTCGTAGTGATCCACCTGTTCACAGCCTCCCAAGAGCTGGGCTTACAGGTGCGTGCCACCATGGCCAGTCTCAATTGCCATCGCAGTGTGCCCCAGGGGCAGGGCTGACAGGAAAGTCTATTGTATCTTTTAAATTATTTATTTATTTATTTATTATTTGGTACATGCTACAGGGTCTCACACAGTTCAGATTCATAGCAATCCTCCTGTTTTCAGCCTCCTCAGTGCTGGGATTACAGGTGTGTGCCACCACATCTGGTCTCGGTGGCCAGCTCAGCGCCCTGGAGACTAGGGCTGGCATGGCATGTGGTGCCAGGATTAATTCCTATTTACTTTTTTAGTATTACACTAGAAAGAGAATATGTTTACACATGTGTGATTTATTTTACTTATGAGTATGGTGTCTAGTTGTATTCATTTACTTATAAAAGGCTCAAGTTTATTTTTCTTTATAGTTGAGTAGTACTTTATTGTATAAAAATACTACACTTTTTTTTTTTTTTTTGTACCAGGGATCAGACTCAGGACCTTATACTTGCCAGGCACGTGGTTATGCCGAATACCACATCCTTTTTGAAGTTGATATTTTGGTTGATGGATATTTGAGTGGTTCTCAAGATTTAGCTGGTATGAATTGTGCAGCTATGAACTTGGGTGCACACAAGTTGCAGAATGGGAATAGCTGGGCTGAATGGGACCTATAATCCCTATGTCTTTGAAATTTCTACCTATTTTCTCTTTCACCAGATTTAATGTTTCTGTCTTAATATTCCGATCTTTGGTCCATTTTTACTTTAGTTTAGTGCATTCTGATAGACATGAGTCTATTATTTATTATTATTATTATTGGTTTGGGGATTAAACTTGGGACCTTGTGCTTGCCAGGCAGGGACTTATTCCACTGGTACTCCACAGGGTTATCTCTCTGGTCCCAGCATGAGCCTAGCTTTATTTGGCATTTGAATAGCCAGTTTTCCAGCACCATTTATTAAAGAGCCTATCTTTCTTCCAGTCAATGCGTTTGTCCCCTTTGCCGAAAATATCGTGGCTAGATGTGTTTGCAGCTGTGTCTGCATTTTATAATCTGTTTAACTGATCCGTGGGTCTTATTTTTTTTTTTTTTGCCAGTGCCATGCTGATTTTATCACAGCAGCTTTGTAGTGTAATTTCAAATCAGGGATTGTGATGGTTCTGGCCTTTCCTTTATTGTCCAGGATTGCTTTTGCTATTCTAGTATTTTTTCTGGTTCCAGATGAACTTTAAGAATATTTTTTCTAGATCTAGGAGGTGTACTAATGGCATTTTAATCAGGATTGCATTGAATCTGTATAACCATGTTTGGAGTATGGCCATTTTCACCATGTTGGTTTTTCCTATCCATGAGCAAGGAACAGCTTTGCATTTTCTGGAGTCAGATGCCATGCCACTGTGCCATGAGGTCCTTCTTTACATATTCTGAAATCCTCTTTGATGTCTTTTTTCAGGGTACTGTAGATTTCACAGTAGAGATATTTTGCTTTGTTAGACTGATTCTTAAATGTTTTTTCAGATGTTATTGTGAAAGGAGTATTTTCACTGATTTCTCTCTAAGTGTGTGTGTCTGTGTGTGTGTGGTGTACAGAAATGCTATGTTTTTTTCTGAGTGTTGACCTTGTATTCAGCTGTGCTAGTGAATCCGGTTATCAAGTCTCCGAGTCTTTTGGTGTTTTCTTTTTTTCCTTTCTTTCTTTCTTTCTTTCTTTCTTTCTTTCTCTCTCTCTCTCTCTCTCTCTTTCTTTCATTTTTTGCAGAGCTGGGGATTGAACTCAGGCTCTTGCGCTTGTACAGCAAGCTTTTATTCTGTTGAGCTATCTCCCCAGCCTCCTATTTTGGTGTTTTCTATGTAGAGTATCATGCCATTTTCATATAATGATAACTTAATTTCTTCCTTTCCCATCCTTACTCTTTTTGTTTCTCCTGATCTAATTGTATTGGCTAATGTTTCCAGAACTACACTGACACAAGGTGGGGAGAGAGTGAGCCTCCTTGTCTTGCTCCTGGATTTAGAGTGAAAGCTTTCAAATTTTGCCCACTTAGTATGTTGGCTGTTGGTTTGTCATCGATGGCTTTAATGAGATTGAGATAAAGACTATTTCAATTTTGTGCAGGGATTTTATCATGAGCGGGTGCTGACCTTTGTCAAATGATTTTTCTGCATCTGCTCAGATGAACACATGATTTTTGCCTTTGGCTCTGTGGATACGGGAACCCAGCTGCTTCTCAAGCCATGAGGATTCCTTGGTGTTGAGGCACCAGCACTGAGATCACGACTGACACAGCCCTACTCACCTGGCTGATCCATGAAGGCTGGCCAGGCTGTACCCCTGAAGCATGAGTTCCTCCAGGTGCTCTGGCTGGATTCTACCCTATCACCCATTTCTTTATAACACTGCCTAATAAACCTGCCTATGGGCCAGCTTCTGCGATGCATGCCTGTCATCCCAACACTCTGGGAGGCTGAGGCAGGAGGATCTAAGCTTGATCCTAGCCTGGGCAACTTAATGAAACCCTTTCTTAAAATTGAAAAGGAAAAGTACTGGAGAGGCATCCCTGGGGTCAGCATCCCTGGGCTCAACTTGAAGTACTGCACTAACCTAGAGCAGATGAGACTAGACTAGACCAGTCTATGCCTGTTACTGATACATCTTGAAAACGATTTACATTTTCAGGGGCGAGAGTCCATGCATGTGCTCACTCCTGGGGTGATCTGAGGTTTCTGCTTTTTGGGAGATTTTGTCAAGTTCTACCTGGTGACAAGCTCAATCTAAATGTCCATCCCAACACAGAATCACCCCCTCCTCCTCCTCCTACACACACACACACACACACACACACACACACACACACACACGTCTGAACAAGCAGCTGGCACCCACGGTCCAGCAAGGGTGTCTCCTGATGCTGATCGCCAGTCCGGAGGCAGGGCCCCCAGGGGGATCACCGCGTGTGAGCACTCAGTGTCTTTGGGGAATGCCAGAAGCGCTCTCCAGCTCACCCGGTGATAGACACAATTGTGACATCAAGGGCATCAGGTGCCTCACCCTAAACACAGCCCACGCCCATCATCCCAGCGCTGTGGGAGCTGAGGCGGGAAGATCGCAATGTCCAGTCCTCCTGGCGGTTTCGCAAGACCTTGCTTCAAAATAGAAAATAAAACAAAAGGCCCTGGGCTCTATCCACAGTACCACAGAGAAGGAGCGAATTCTACGGTATGTGGCTTCTAACTCGACAGTGTCGTCACATGATAAAACAAAAAGAAGGAAATAAGGGAGAAGTGGTGGAGGAAGGGAAGGTGAGAGGATGGGAGAAGGAAGTGGGAGGGGCAGCCGGGCACCTGGGTGCGCGGGAGGATGGAAAAGGGAGGGGGCAGGGAGGTGGAGTCTGTGACAATCGCAGGTGCGGTGATCAGTGCAGGGAGGGAGGCAGGGACAGAGCCGGAGTGAGCTGGAGCTCCCTTTCCCCAGGGGAACTTGACAGAAGCCCATTCTGAAATTCTCATGAAAGTCAGCCTCTTCTGTTTCAAGCCACCCTCTGTCACTTGTGCGCCATTTCCCTCACAGGTCGCCCTTTTCAGCCCAGCTCCAGTCTCCTTCACATCTTTCGGCCCCTCGTGTAAGAGCTGACAGCGCCTGTGACAGTCACGGCAAACTGCAGGATCGACAGCCTCCCACCTGCCCGGCAGTCCTCCGGGGCATGTCTGTGCCTCGTCGCTGCCTGCTGCAGGTGAAAAGCAGGCACAGAGAAGTTAAGCGATCACCATAGGTCACATAACTGGGAGGAGCAGAGCTGGGTTTGTTTTGTTTTATGGTGCTGGGGATGGAAGCCTAGGCCTTGCACCTGCCAGGCCAGTGATCTGCATTGAGCAGGGATCGAACCCATGGGCTCCGTGGTGAGTTATATCTCCAGCCTTTTGAAACATGTTTTTTTTTTTAATTTATTTTTTTGAGGTAGGGTCTCACTAAGTCACTGAATTACGCAGGCTGTGCTTGAATTTAGGCTGAGCACGACATGAGGGTTCTCCGGTTTCAGCTTTCCAGAGTGCTGGCATTATAAGCAGGCACTGTCACGCTGGCTCAGAGCTGGGATTTAAGCCCAGGCCCTCAGGTTCTCTGCTCCATGCCCTGCTCTTCACAGTAACCCAGAGACTCTGGCTCCATTACTTTCCCATTTGACAGATAAGGAAACTGAGGCTGGGAGAGCATGGAAGGCCCATCCACTGTGTGCAGCCAGAGGGTGGCAGTGCCTGGGTCTGTAGCCAGGTTTCCTGAGGCTGCGGCTCATGAAGCTAGCCTCTCCCGAAGGCTCTTTTTGAGGGATTTAGTTTTGGGGGTACGAGGAATGTGGTGTGTGGTTGAGGTGGACCTCAGCCCCTGGGCTTTTCTGGAAGGATGATAAAAACCTTGAGAGTAGCCTGTCCTTGCTGGGCTGGCAGTGCACACCTGTAATCCAAACATACACACACACACACACACACACACACACACATGCACACACGCACACACACACACGTGCTGTGACTTCTTCCTAAGGCACATACTTCCCCAAGGCTACCAGGCTCTAAGTGTCCGGCTCCACCTGTATTAGTTTCTCTCCATAGGATTAGTTTCTGGGGTTTCCACCACAAATAAGCAACAGAAAGTTATTGTCTCACTGTTCTGGAAACCAAGGTGCCAGCTGACATAAGGCATTTTGAAGCCTCCAGGGGAGAATCCTTGGCCTCTTCCGGTCTCCTGAGGTCCCGAGGTCCATTGCTCAAGTCTCTCCTTTCGTCCGTCTTCATCGGGTCTCTGTCTCTGTCTCGGCTCAGTCTCACTCTCTCCCTCGCCTCCTCTCCCTCCCCTCTTCTCCCCTCCCTTCCTCTTTCCCTCTCCCTCTCATTTCTCCTTCCAGTGATTTATGCTGTGGTAAAACTGAGTCAACGGCAGCCAAGAGCTCAGGTGAAGGAAGGAAACTTGTAAGAACGCCAGCACTAGCGGTCCCTGCAGGAGTCATCTCCAAATCTGAGGCGTCGACTACAGAAAGAGTGTCCTATGTATAAGATGTTGGCAGGAGTTACAGGAAGAACGTCGAGCACAGCCGTAGCAGAGGCTGCCTTGCAGCGAGCAGAGCTGCGCGCGGCAGAGGTGTTTATAGCAAAATCGCAGAAGCCTTGGTGTGGTAACAACCCAGCAATCCTCTGAGTCCAGTGAGCGGGAGCACAGTGGCTGTACCTTTGCTGAGCAGAGCCGCTGCAATTAGGTCAGGGCTTCTGCTTTATATCCCCCCACCCTTTTGAAGCCCCTTAGAGACTGAGGGCTTTGAGTCTCTTAGGGACAGAGTGTAGGCCATTAAACCCAGAAAACCCTGGGGGGGTCTCTCCTTCTGGAGAGTTGTCTTTTTTTTTTAAGAGAATAAAAAATAGTAAAAACAAACCAACAAACAAAAATCAACCATTACAAATGACACAGAATTTCACTAATCAAAAAGAGAAGAATCTAACAATGATTCTTAGGTTGCATATTGCTGTCTTCAATGTAGTTGTTCAGATTGTCAGATATAAGCACGTGAAATTGGCCAAAAAATTAACAAAAAAGAAAAAACCGTAAGCTTAACCATTTCTTTCAATAGACCAGTAGAAATGAGCGATTATCTAAGCCATGCTGTGCTCCTGATTTCTTTCCAGCCAATATCACACGAGACATTCACTTTTTTCTTTTCCTTTCTTTCTTTCTTTCTTTTTTTCTTTCTTTCTTTCTCTTTCTTTCTTTCTTTCTTTCTTTCTTTCTTTCTTTCTTTCTTTCTTTCTTTCTTTCTTTCTTTCTTTCTTTCTTTCTTTGTACCAGGGATTGAACTCTGGACCTTGCACTCGCCAGGCAGACGCTTAGGTCACTGAGCTACCTCCTTGACCCCAACGTCACACTCAGTGGACCACTTTGATAGCTTTCACTTTAAAATCAGGAACAAGACAAGGATGTCTACTGTCACCACCCCTCTCCAATACAGTTCTGGCAAGATTAGCCAGAGCAATTAGACGAGAAAGAACTAAAAGGAATAAGGATCGGAAAGGAGGAAGTGAAATTATCATTAAAAAGAAATCATCATTATTCCCAGATGACCTGGCACTCTATGTAGAAGACCTGAAAAACTCCGCCAAAATACTTGTAGAAGTAATAACCAAACCCAGCAGTGCAGCTGGATCCAAAGTCAGAGCTAAAACTCAACCGTATTTCTTTTTCTTTTTCTTTTTCTTTCTCTTTTCTCTTTCTTTCTTCCTTCCTTCCTTTCTTTCTTTCTTCTTTCTTTCTTTTTGAGACAGGGTCTTGCTATGCAGTTGAGGCTGGTCCTGAGCTCACTTTTGTAGCTCAGGCTGGTCTCGAACTCGCACCAACCCTCCTGCCTCAGCCTCCCGAGTGCTGGGATTACAGGCATGAGTCACCATGCCCCGCTAGTCAACCGCATTTCTCCACAAGAGCACAAACACCCTGGAGAGCCATCTCAAGGAACCTCTGATGGGATTATGCAGCAACTCATAAGAACAAGAATTCTGTTTTTGTTTTCGACTTGCGACGGGGTCTAGCTAAGTCGTGCAGTTACCCAGGTTGGATTCCCATGCCTCAGCCCCTGATTTCTCTTCTTGCTGCGAGCCACAGCCCCTGGTGAGTCCACCCAATCCATCGTGACCTACCTACGTTCGCATCACCACTGCACAGAAACGGTCACATCCCGAGGTTCCAAGTGGCCATGAGTTTTGGGACGAGAAGCTTCAACACACTCAACCGTTAAGCAGCGTTTTACAAGGACACGGGGGCCCTGTTGGGCACGGGGGAGCGGTGCCAAGCAGCTGTAAGCGCCACCCCGCAGGGACATTTCCTCTCCCGATGCGCCGGGCAGGGCTGTCAGCTTGTCCCACCCGACTCATGCTGGGCAGAAGCACCGGAGCTCACGGCGGAGCCTTCTGCTGCGCTCCTAGGGCCCAGCACAGCGCCTGGTCCCTCATGCACGCGCAGCGAAGGTTCGAGGAAGGAACGAGACCGCGCAGGGAACTAAGAAGATGCAACCCCCACTGACCTCGCCCTGCACCTCTGCGGAAGAGCCCAGAATCGAACTTCTCTGCTCCGACGAGAGCGGGATCTTCCCCTGGCCGGACGTCCCCGAGGAGGTCCCTGGCTGGTCGGGCCAGGCTGAAGCCTCGAGCTGGGTGAGGTCGGCGGCGCGGTCTCTTCCGCTTCTGCAGCCGCTGAGCAGGCCACGAAGGAGGCCACGGAGGAGGCCACAGAGGAAGGCGACGGCTCTGCTCCCTGTCCATCCCGGGCCTGCAGCGGACGCGCGGCTGGGGTCCTCCTGGACCTTTGCCTGGTGGCGTCGGTCTCCCGCGCCGTCCGCTGCTTCCTCTTCACCCAGCGCGCCCACAGGGCGGCTCTTGTCTGTGGGGAGCGGAGCAGGGGCGCGGAAGGCCTTGGACAGGCGCAGGGAGCGCGGACTGACGCAAGGTTCAAGAAGAGGAACTTGCAAGCAGGACGGAAAGAGCAAGAGCCGGTGGAGACGTAAAGGCTGGACCGGGTGGGTGTGGAGTCCCAGGCTCGGAGACGGGGTCCGCGCGTGCTGCAGACGGGAGGGGTGGGGGTGAGGTGAGTACCGCAGCGAGCCCAGAGCCCGGGTTCCCTACACCCCAGAACCCCGGTCCCATGTTCCTTGGCCAGCACCCGGACACCTGCGCGAATTCTAGGAAACCAGTCGGGCTCTAAATACCGACCTCGCTTTTAGGATGACTGTTAAAAACAAACGGATGCACCCCGAGACCCTGAGGATAAGGGAAAGCAGGGCACGCTTTCTCCTGTAGGAGGGAACCAAAGAGATGCTGGGAGCAAACTACGAGTTGACCGGAAGAACAGAGACAGAGTTCGTGGAAACAGAAAAGGTTCTCAGGGTTGGAGAAGGCGGAGGCGAGCGAGAGGCGTCAAGAGGCGATCTGTGCGCCTGACGGTTCCCCGCGGTGGCGACCTGAGTTTGTGCCACACAGCCTAATAAAAAGCGAGGAAGACGAGAACAGAAAGAACATCACCCGTGTGCCCATGGAAGGAAACTGAGCAGAGGACAGAGACTTCTAAGAAGAGCGTGGCCCTGCGTGCCCCGTCCTGGCCCTGCGTCTGGTCTTTTCTTCCGGAGGGTGTCGGCGTGCCGCCGCTGAATCCGCGGGTGGGGGAATCCGCGGGTGGGGACGGGGGTGGGGTGGGGGAGGGCGCGCGCTCGCCGACCCTCACTCCTCTGTCATCCGCTGGGTTCTGCACGCTCCCCACTTAGGGAAACAACGCCCACAGAAAACAGCGCCAGGGCCGCGACTGTGGGGGGGGGTTAGGCAGGCGAAGTGAGCTTCCCTTGGGGCTGCAGCAGTGAAGAACAGAACGGGCGGGGTCCCGGCCCCGGTGTTCCCGCGCTCCCCGGGGGAGGTGACCTCAGCAGATCCCAAGGCCGGGTGGAGAAGCACAGCCCAGTCCCGGCCGAGCAGTTCTCAGGCCGTGACTCACCTTTTTAGGAGAAAAAAGTAGCCGGCGTTTCCTGCCCCCAAGTCCCGGTGCAGGCGGTCGAGAGCGGCTCTGGACGCCAAGCCATGGAGGAGAGCAGAGCCTGCAGCTGGAAGCCCCTCTGGTCCAGGCCCGCCATCCGCACGGGGACTTCCGTCCTGCTCGGCGTGGTCTGTGTGGCCGTCTGCTGCGCGGCGGTCTGCTTCCTCATAACCCACTACACCGCAGGGCCGCCCGAGGTGAGTGGAGCAGGGGTGGAGGCCACCTGCCCCCCAGCCGCGGGGCCTCGGCTAGCAGCCGGTGGGGCAAAGCAGGGCGGACCGAGACCCCGCCCGCGCGCTGGAGCTTTGCCCATCAACGCCTGTCACGGAGGGCAGAAGGTGAACCGGATTAGCAAGGAGGAAGCGGGACCTTCAGAAAAGGACGGGCCCGCAGCTGGGGAGGAACCTGAGGATGGAGGGGGTGGCTCACAGCTCAGCAGGGGCCCCGGCCAGGCAGGCAGTTGTGACACCCGCTGCGGGGCTAGGGGGCCCCACCATCTCCAGGCACCCAGGTTCCTACGACTTTCAAGAGTCAGGGTCCCCTTGACCTCCCAGAATCTAGGGTCCTGGGCACAGTCGTGAGCTGCGGTGACAGCACAGGGAAGCAAGCCCTTACGGGCCGCCAAAGTGACTTTCGCTTTATTACATCTTTTAGTACAAAATGGGTGCAAGATGAGATAGCGCATGGTTTCTCTCCTATGAGAAACCCCAAGTAGAAATAACTTAGGACAACATACAGGCGACAGGAGAGGAAACAGGGAGGTAAGAGTTTGTGGAGAGGGACGGGTTTGGGCGAATGAAAGCCCAGAGGGCGGAGCGGAGGGGAAAGGACCAAGACGCAACTTGTGCGTATTCACCGCGCCGGGAGCTCACGGCGAGGCACCGGAGTCAGGAATATAA
>PVJA010050310.1:0-13347 GCA_004027025.1 Myocastor coypus | reverse complement strand
GAAAAAAAAAAAAAAAAAAAAAAGCAAGCAAGCGGGCTTCCAGCTAAACCATGCCCCCCGCCCCCCACTGGAGCTCAGGCTCCCGGGAAGGGCTTTTCCTGGGGTATCCCTGGGACTGCCACGGTTTCTTCCCCTTTCACGAGCTCCAGCTCCGGCTCCTCGCAGTCCATCACCTCGGGGCTGGTAGAGGGTGTGGGGTCGCAGGCCCGTCAAGAGTTCCAGATTTCAGATCGCGGACAGCTCCGCTCCCCTTGCCCTTTGTGCGTTGCTAAGGGAAACCGTTAGGTCTACCCCAGGGGGGTGGAGACTGTACCTTGTCCCGCCCGATGGGCGCTACGACCCAGTCATTTCCTTTGCTCCGCCCCTTGTCTCGCGGCGGGCGTCCGCTTGCCAAATCTAGCTCAGACCTTAAAGTGAGGTGTGACCACGGGAACCCACAGAAGCGCTACGGGCCCCCATTAGGGCCACGTTTCCTTGTAAAACTCCGACGTGGCTTCCCAGCCTTTCTGAATCTTTCTCTTTCTGATGGGGTGTGAAGTGTGTTAGTCCTCGCGGGGTGGAGCGCCAGACGCGACGACCTGCACTCAGAGGCGCACTCGACCTTAACCTGGACCTCTGGGCTCAGTACCGTTACAGCATCCGCCTCGATTTCCGTCACCCCCAAATTGCAACTGGAGCTTCTTCCATTTAGGAGCTGAGGCAGCTCCTTGGCCGTCAGCCATTCATGCAGACTTTGCGACATCGTTTTTCATTTGCAAGTTTCTTGTAATGTTAATCGTTATGAAAATAGATGTGTGTATGCTAGTACAAGTTTTTATTTTTAATATTTATTTATTTATTTATTTATTTATTTATTTATTTTTTGTCTTTTTGAGACAGGGTCTTGCTATGCAGTTCAGGCTGGCCTTGAGCTCACTTTTGTAGCCCAGGCTGGTCTCGAACTCACACTGATCCTCCTGCCTCAGCCTCCCAAGTGCTGGGATTACAGGTGTACGCCACCACGCCCAGCAAGTTTTTTTTTTTTTAAACCTCGGATTTATCTTTGCTCTGAACTCTAGATAGAAGACCCCAAGGTCGCAGGGCAGGAGGTGGGATCTCCCACCAGCTCCCTGCATCCCTGGCTCAGGTCCCCAAGTTTTGAATGTCCCTTTATTCTTGTGCCAACTGTACTAGGCTGGGTTCAGAGTTTTGTGGCTTTCCTGCACAGGCAGATGCTCAGTCATCAGACAGGTCTGTGTACCACTTTGTAGTTTTGGGAGGTTTTCCCCAAGATGTGCTGTAGGAAATCAAACATGATAGGTTCTGGCCCCAGTACAAATTAAGTTATTATGGTGGTCATAAACAACAGCTTATTTTCCCAATAACCACTTACTCTTCTTCCCCCCACTCCAACCCTGGATACAATTTCCTGTCACCTTTCATACACACACACACACACACACACACACACACACACACACAGGAGAGACCCCAATCAGTTCCTTACATATAATTGAAACTGACCCTCTAACTCCACCCCTAACAAAAGTCCATAAAATCATCAGCTATCCTTTCAGGTTAGAGGATTTTCTGATTTGTCTTTTTTTTTTTTTTTTTTGGTGGTGGTACCAGGGATCGAACTCAGGACCTTGCACTTGCCAGGCAAGCACTTATTCCATGGAGCTATCTCTCCAGGCCCCCCACCTACTGTTGGTCCTCTCCCCATCTTTGGAGTTAATAAAGGCTTCTTTTATCTTTCCTATCTCTTCGCTGCACTGCTGAAAAACTTCTCAAAACAGAATATTGTAGCTTCCTTTTTACAAAAAAAAGAGCAGAAGTGTCTTAAGGGAGGATCCTACTGGTAAAACAAAGCTTTTCCTACCAGGAGCTGGGTAGTGGTACACACCTGTAATCTCAGCGCTGGGGTAGCTGAGGTAGGAGGACCACTATGAGTCTAAGCTGCCTAGTGAGAGCCTGTACCAAATAAATAAATAAACAAATAAATCACAATAAAAAAATTTCCTACTAAAGTCTGGAATAATATTTGCCAGCTGGGCGTCATGGTGAACACCCATAATCCTAACATTCACTCTAGGAGGCTGAGGTAGGAGAACTGCTCAAACCCCGCCCGAGCAATTTAAGAAGACCCTTTATGAAAGTCTTAAAAATTGAAAGAAAAAAATTAGCATAAATATGTATCTGGTCGCTGACATAACTACTCAGATAAGATTTCTTTTGAGGTCACTTGAAAACACAGTAAGTTGGGGTTAGAGCTCAGTGGTGGATCTTTGTAAATTCAGAGGTCTGTAGACACAATAGAATATGAACCTCGTTAGGTCTTCTAACTAATTCTGACTACCCCTGGGAGATGGGCCAAAGGATGGGAGAGAGAAAGAAAAAGCAGATAAAGGCACCAAATGGCCTTGGGACCGTATAAGGAGACCAGAAAAGGAGCTGACAGGGAGGGCACAGAAACAAATGCACAAGTGACAGGCTGTCCCAACTCCAGTAAAATACAGGGGAAACAAAGGGAAGGGGCTGTCTAACTGTAAGGCAGTATGTACTTGTACCTAAGCACTTACAGCTGTTATAGTGTATTATATCATGAATCTGTCTATCTATTAGCATACAGTAGATATCCCTTTACTCTAAGTTAACCATGAATAAAGTCCTTTCTTACTAACTAACCAACTACCCCCAAAGACAGGGCATTGAAAGATAGTTCAAAAACAAGTAAATAAAAACAAACAAACAAAAAAGCTCCCCAAGTAAATAGTTGGGTGTGATGCGTATGCCTGTGATTCTAGCACTTGGAGGCTGAGACAGGAGGACCACTGTGAGTTCACGACTACTATGGGCTACAAAGTGAGCTCAAGGTCAACACAAACTGCATAAGGAGATCCTGTCTCAAAAAGATGACGACGACGATGACAACGACGATGACGACGACGAAGAAGAAGAAAAGAAGAAGAAAAGAAGAAGAAGAAGAAGAAGAAGAAGAAGAAGAAGAAGAAGAAGAAGAAGGCGACGACGACGACGAAGGAGAAAACCAAAAGAAGCTGCACATAGGTTACCAAAACTAAGGATGCTAGGCCAGAGATACCTGGAAGCCAGTCTGGTTGTGGCAAGTTCCAGGTGTGGGGAAAGGACCAGAACAAAGGCCCATGGGTCCTCCTTTCCAGAATCCTTACCCTGATTCTTTCTTGTCAGGGCAGCTATCTCTCCTCTCCTTTCCCCTCCCTTCCTTTTCCTCTTTATAAATAATGTCTTCCAGTCATTAAACTGTCCCTCTAAGCTTTCACTGGGTCTAAGTTTACAATACCAATAGGCTGCTTGGACAGCAGCGCAGTGTTGTTTGCCCACAGGATGCCACATCTTTGGCTCCCTAGCCAGGATCTAGACGGGGCTCTCTTAGGAGACTGAGGCCTTGACTTTGGTCCCTTTTGGAGACAGACAAGAAGTGCCTCTCACTTTTCCATATACTTGCTGGAGGGTATGTGGCTGGCCCTGCAGCGGGTGTCCCCTCCCTATCTCCCTTTGCTCCCCACTCCCATGAGCTTGGGGACAACTTGCTTCAGAGTCCTCCCTGGCTGTAACAACTGTTCTCTCTCCAACATGAATGGAGCCGGTTGGGGTCCCTGCTCTGCTCTTGCCACTTTAGATGGTGCTATTGCCCTTTTTGAAGGCTGGAGGGGGGCATTCTGGTCTGGTTAAGATCAGGAAGGGAAGGATCTGGGCCTTTATTTGCATATCCAGGACTCATAGCAACCAAGATTGCTGGGTTGTTGGTTCTGGGAAGCCTTGAATCTTTTGCTGTGGGAAGGTGTCTGGATAGGAGGTCTGAGTTAGACTTCCTTGATTTTTATGCTTGTCTCCTCTCATTGGTCTCCAATCTGTGCAAAGAATTTGTGACTTACTTTTTTTTTTTTTTTTCAGGACCAGGGTTCAAACTCAACACCTTGCACTTGCCAGGCAGGCACTTGTGCCACAGAGCTATACCCCCAGCCCCTTTGTGACTTACTTTTGGATTGTGTACTTGTCTGGGAAAATATTGGTCCTGATATTTTTGTGGTACTATTGTTGCAATATAATTTGTTGTGATTGTTTTCCTTGTGAGTCTGTCTAGTGCTATTATTTTGTTAGAAATATTGGGGGTATGTTATATGAAAGAGCTCTGATATTTTGGTTATTGTGGATCTCTTACCATAGGTCATAGCCAAAAAGTAGTTCAGGATGTGTGTGGCAAAGGTGTCCACCAAATGTGAGAACCACACAGCATTCAAAGAACTTGCCACTAGGGTCCTTCTTAGCTAACTGGGCCATATTTAAGGAGGATAATTCAGAGCAAAAAGAGGCTGATCTTCTGATATAACACAGCTTGGCCTCAGTGTAATTTGGAAAACCACCTATACAGACCAAAGACTCAATCTCTGAATTATAATAGCATTCTCCAGCTAGATCTATTATGTAAAAGAGAAAGAATGTGGCATCCGTTTTTTTTTTTAATTTAATAAAGATCTTTTATTGTCTCACTAAAATATCACATATTGGCTTATAATCCAGAGGCTTGTTTCTGTGGCTGCATCGACTCTTGGATTTTACTCATCTGGCTGTTGAGCTGTTCCCTTTTCAGAAACATAGATACCATCCAAAAATTTTCTGAAATCCTTGTTTTTGACTGTTGTGGCTTGCTGAATCAAAGCAGCTGAATTTGAAACAAGCTCAATGTCATTTCCTTCAAGGATGAGCTCATCTTTCTGGGCTTGAGATACTGAGCAAGCAACACCTGCCCTCGTATGAACTCGGCGAATGTATTTTTCACCTAAGAAATTCTGAATTTCGACAAGAGACTCATTCTCCTGAATAACAACGTTGATGGGAAGGTGAGCATACACAGATCTCATCTTGTAACGGCAGCCCAGCGTGACCCCGTCGGTCACGTTCTGCACATGGCTACAGATGGTGCGGACAGTTGCCAACTCCTTTCTGTTTCCCCACCATTTGTCAACCCGGAGCCTCTTCTTTTTCTTCCCAAGGAGACCGAGTTCCACTTTGATGTGGTTGAAGTCCCGCCGTAGGGTTCCTCTGGGGCCCTTCACAATAACTGTGCGTCCTTTCAGAGTGATGTCAACATTTTCTGGAATGGCGACAGTCTGATTGCTAAGAATAGTCTTCATTCTTGCAGGAGATGTGGCAAAGAGAGGCATCCGGGTTTTTAATGCAGGTTTTTATGAAAATTATGTTAGTTATAACTGGGTTAAAGAGATAACTCAAGGAAGGGAAGAGAATCCTGTGATCTTTTTCAGGTCTCCTGTCAGAAACTTTCTCAAGTACACTCATACCGATGCAGGGTCAGCAGAAGCGGCAGCTTTAATGGTCATGGGTTTTACACTTCAGGCCGATACCTGAAAATGGAGGAAGTTACAAATATGTGAGGCAGAGTTCCTGACTCTGCTGTCAGCCCTGGTGCAGGAGGTGCCTTGTCAAGGTCTCCAATGGCTGAACCAGGCAGAGGGATCAAAGAGAGAGAAGAGATTAGACGAAAGATGCGGCTTTTGGCTACTTTAATTGAGCCACCACCTCTGGGCAACCCAAGAGCCCCTTCCAGAGCTTACTCAGCAAGGATTCTGTAGAAACCAGGGGGACAGCAACTCATTTGAGTCCAGGCTCAAACACACTCTTTGGAAAGGGGACCCAACACCTGGACTGGGGCAGTGTGAGGTCTTCCAGGCTCCACTACAGTCAGAAGACATCACTGTCACCCTGCACGGTGTTGGGCAATCACTGGCTTAGCAGGTAAAGGGAAAGGTCAGTCTTGCTTTGGATAGTAGGACACTGTTACCCACATTCTGTCTAGGAATGTTCTGTTGTTCAGCTTATGTAGCCTATGCAATATGTCATGCACCAAGTCCTGTAGGCTTTACTGAGCCTGTATTACCTACGGTCATGTAATCACATAAGCTGAAAGCACAGAAGGCACTTGATGGCCTTTTTCAGAGAATGACTGGCTTGTGCCACACCTAGTTGTGTGAGTTTGTCTGATGTGGGAAAGCCTTGCGGTTGGCTACTTTTCTCTAAGGCACATGGTCAGCTAGCAGTGGGAGCCCTTACTCGATGGCTCTTGGCTGGAGCCCCATTTCCCCTGGTGCTTATATACAGTGACAACAGGATGTCCTGATTGTCTAAAAGCAGTGGCTTCCCGATCTTCCTGATGAGAAAAACTACCAGGTTGTCTCTGGAAGCACAGATAGTTTAATAGGGTTAAGATGTCTTAAAGGCAAAAAGGTACCAGGAGATGACCAGAGGCCAGTGGTGGCCCTTTCTGGCTCTTCTGTTGAGAGTGAAGGAAATGTTTTAATGACAAAACTATAGAAAGGAATACCCTGTATAGATTCAGGGGAGAGAATGAACAAAATACTAGGAACGATGAGTATGAAGGGATATTATGTTCAGGTGAGAAAGAATTTTGAGGCTGGATGTGGTGGCACCTGCTTGTAATCCACCATTTGGAGGCTGAGGCAGGAGGGTTGCCAAAAGCACAAGACCACCTTGGACCATGTAGTAAGCTCAAAGGTAGCCTGCCCTAGAACTCAAGACCCAGTCTCATAAAAAGAATGAAAAAGAAAGAAAGAACTTTTGAATGATGCAATTTTACCAGAAGGGTAAAGTAAGTGGCCCAAGGTTTGCAAGGAATGAAGCTTATGAAAGGAAATTATGTGTAGAGTAGGGACATGGCTATAGCTTGCACTCGCTAACAAAACAGCCCAGACAATGGATCCACAAAGATTACTGACTGTGGTAGTGGACCAACTTCTGCAGCAGAACCCTCAGTGCTCCGAATGACACAGTAGAGGGTCTCAGAGCCCAAGGTAGCAAGATCTCCTCACTGTGTCCCCATAAGCCAGCTGTGTGGACCCACCTCTGCATGGAAGCTTTGTCAGATAAATCTGTGGTCTCCCTCCACTCACACGGGACATTTGTCTCTTAGTAGCTGTCTTGTGAGGGCCTGTGGTACTTCGGCTCCACCCCATCCTGGCACGTGGGAAGTTATTAGTTGGTCATGCTGGTGTAGCTCTTGATAACTTGGGGAGCAGTAAGGCGGTGGTGTTGGACCTGTGCAGTGTGCTCTCCTCCCTGGGATTCGGGAACCTCCTCTGTTGTTCGGTCTCCACTCTGTCCTGTGGGGAACAGCAGCAACACTTTGGAGGTGAGCTGCAGCGCTGCAAAGACATGCTGCGTGTCCCGCCGCAGGAAGTGCTCAGCTGGGGAGGATGACCACGCAGAGAGGAACAGGTTGCAGGGTGGACCTTGCACTGTTGCATGACAAGGGTGGTTAGCAGCCTCATGGAGCTTAATCACTGACTTGGGCTGAACAAAGTAGTTTGCTTTCAGTGCTGGGAATTGAACTCAGTATCTTTGGCATGCTAGGCAAGTTCACTACCACTGAGCTATATCCCAAGCCGCAACTTTTTAAAGGAAATATTGTGGATTTGCATATAGCTATCAGAAACAATGCAAAGTGATCCTACCTACCCTTTATAAAATTTCCCCCAATAGCATATCACATACAATTGTAACTTATGCTATACAAATGCATAATTTATATAACTGATTTTCTATATAACTTTTGTGCCACTTCCTCTAATGGCATATCAAATATAACATATCACATATGACTTCCCCAATAGCATACCATATATAAGTTTAGCACAATTATCTCTACCAGGGAACTTTTGCTCGTCTGCACTAGCAATTGAATGCAGGGCCTTTGTACTGAGCTACATTGTCAACACTTTTATGGTTCTATTTATCCAGACCCTGTCTCAAGTACAAAGAAAGAGTGACAACAGGGCTAGGGAGATAGCTCAGTAGAACAAGCACTTGCCTGGCAAGCGCAGGGTCCTGAGTTCAATCCCCAGTACTGCAATACAATACAATACAATACAGAGTGACAACAAAACAAGCCTAGGGAAGATGGGTATGGTGGCACATGCCTGTAATCCCAGCACTTGAGAGGCTGAGCTCAAGGCCAGCCTGAACTGCATAGTGAGACCCTGTCTCAAAAACAAACAAACAAACAAACAAAGAGCAACAACAAAACAAGCCCAGGTGTGTAGTCCTGGCACAAAGGCCCTGGGCTCAAAGTTGCTTTTTTGTTTTTTGAAACAGGGTCTCACTATGTTGCTCATCCTGGTCTTCAACTGGAGATATTCCTGCCTCAGCCACAGGAACAACTGGAATTACAGGCATGTGCCACCAAGCCTGCTAAAAATAAATATTTTTTAAAGGGCTGGAGATGTAGCTCCGTGGTGGAGCTCTTGCCCAGCACGCAGGATCTGACCCCAAGTTGCAGGTCACCCAGGTCATTTCCATCGACCCCGTTTCCAGGTCAACAAACTGTGGCTTTCAGAGGCCCTGTAACCCCTCCAAGGCCCCAAGGTAGAGATGCGGGGCCCAGCTCTGGCGGGTCTCGAGCCCCTGCTACTAAGCCCTGCTTTCCCCACCTCCCTGATGGGGCCTGTGGGTCGCTCCCTCCTCCACCTGTCCCCTGCCATTTCTGAGGACTGCCCTTAGGCAGCGTGGACATGCAGACCATTAGGGCAAGTTTCCATCAGATGGCAGCAAAGGGCTTTGGGGAAGGAACACAGTGGTCACATTTTTCTAAGGCAGTTGGGCATCCTGATCCTTCCCTGGCTTCCTACAGGGATGGAGGAGACTTTCCTAAAGGCTGGCCAGGGAATTCAGTGTTCCCTGGAGAGGTGATAGCATTCCATGACATCTGGTGATGTGGCAGTCAGCATGGCCCGCACCTGCCAGTGGGCACATGCTCACATGCCCTTGCTGGTCTGTCACACGTAACTACCCTGTCCCATGCCTATGCTACTGAAAGAGTCTTCCCAGGAGGACTTCCTGCTGGAATTCTGGGCTGTGCAGGCAGGAAAAGGCTCTCTGTAAGCCATGCTGCTTAGGAAACTCATCCTGTCCCATGGTACACTGGTCCTCAGAACACAGAACTGTTGGTGTCTAATGTTATGTCTGTGGTTCCCGGGCCTGGGCAAAGCACTTTCACAGCTGGAGCTAAAGGATCTGGGCACAGAAGAGCACAGGGCCAGGGAGGAGAGGGAGGAGACCAGGGCCAGGGTTGGGGGGGGGCAGGGGCTGCCCTTCCCATAACACATTTGTCAGCTGGACCTCAGGGCTGAGATGAAGATGGTGGACCCCATTGGGCAGCCATGCAGGGCAGTGCATCTAGGTACTGGGTGTGCGTTGGGCTAGCACCTAGGGCCCATATGCCTCAGGGACAGCTCTGTCCTGGGGGCTTCAATCCCCATGGGGCTTGGCTGACTTGCAGGCCTCCAACTCTAGAGGCTTCTTCTCCACCTCCTTCAACCCATGTTTCTTCCAGCCCTTGTGTTCCTTGATGAGCTGCGTCATTGGGGTCTGCGGAGAATAACCGAAGACAGCACAGACAGGAACAGTGGAGAGGGGCTGGGACGGAGGTGCCAGGAGAGGGGAAAGAGGCCAAAGGGGGAGGGTGCTGGCCTGCTCAGCCTCCTCCTCTCAAGCCCTTCCCCAGCGGAAGTGTTATTTTTTTTTTTTATACAGTAGTGGTGATTGAGCTCAGGACCTTTGTGCTGACTTATATATGTGCCCGATTTGTTTTTCAATTTTGAGCCAGTGTACACTAAGTCCTTAAGTTGCTGAGGCTGTGCTAAAACTGGACAATCCTCTTGCCTCTGTCTCCCAGAGAGCTGGGATCACTGTCATCACACTGGGACTTATGCCACCACCCTGGGACTCCTGGTCAGTCTCCTCCCCTCTCCTCCTCCTCCTCTCCTGTC
Source organism: Myocastor coypus (assembly GCA_004027025.1). NCBI lineage: Eukaryota > Metazoa > Chordata > Mammalia > Rodentia > Myocastoridae > Myocastor > Myocastor coypus. The sequence continues at coordinate 3,526 of PVJA010050310.1, read as the reverse complement.
CTATTTGGGCACAGGAGCCCAGAAGCTGAGGGACAACTTGGTGTTCATGAGCAGGATGCTCATCTCAGCACCATGAGGCGCAGGCAGTGGTGAAATTCTCCCCAGCTGGTCATTGCTTTCCAAACCCACTTAACAAGTTGGGAGGCCCCCATGCCCACTGCTATGGCTCTGGAGCCAGGGACTGGCACCGGGAGTGTCTTTCCAGCACACCAGTAAAGGGACACAAAGTGCAGGTGGGAAGCTACCCGATACCTCGTTCCAGTCCCTTGTGCCTCATGGGACAGGCATGAGTTCCAGAGGATGAGAACCTAGTTGGGTGACAGTTCCAGCCCATTGTGAGGGCCAGGGCCCTGGCCCCAAACCCAGAGGCCCTTCCAGAACCTGTGGCGCCCATTGTTCTGGCCTAGGCCCTTTTGCCTCCATCCAGGGCAGGAAAGTAACACTGGCTGAGGCCCAGTGTATGCTAGGGGCTTTTCATGGCTTCCTCACGTGGTCTTCCATGGCGTCCCAGTGTGAGATTCCGAAAGCCAGAGAGCTTGGCTCATCATATAAACCTAGGATCCCCACCCAGCTGGGCTTTCCTGTAGCAGAACAGCTTTCCCCCTCTGCAGCATCTCGCGGCTGAGGCTGCTGCTCCACCCTTGACCGCTAGGTGGAGGCCTTCTCCCCGGCTGCCGTCTGCCTGACCTGGACTGAGCCCAGGTTGCCAGGGAGGAGCCTGCTCTCCTGAGGGCGGTCCTCAGCCAGCTGCGGGTGGAAGCCACTGTGGCCAGCCAGGCCTGGCGCGGGCACTGTGTGTCCAGGGAACCTGGCTGACTCCCAAGCCGGAGACAGGGGACCTTTTGAGGGCCTCCACTCCACCCTTAGCAGTCACCTAGATCCAGCCTGCAGAGGGGCTCACTGGGAAGCTGGGGTGGGTCCTGCACCCTGGCCAAAGGCCTCATTGTTTTTGCGGCCCCAGCACGTGGGTAGAGGCCGCCCTCAGCCCGCTCCCCTGCCAGGCCTGCCTGCTTCTTTGCAGGACCCAAATTGCTGGATTCTGCTGTTTGTTATCATGGGGTAGTTCCTTTAATAATGACTTGCCAAGCCAAAGTGTTCCATGTAGTGCTAGTGTGGAAGGAGTCACTGGACAAAGGAGAAGTATTGTCAAAAGTTTATTTTACAATGAGAGGTGAGGGGCAAGGGAAGACGTAGCTGCAGAGCAAACCCAGCTCTTGGAGAGAGAGAGAAAAGGCTGGCCATAACAGGAGTGCGGGTGTGGGAGACACAGTCCGGGATGGTAAGGCAGGAGGCTAGCGAGTCTCTGATGGTGCCTGCCTCTTCTGGCCTCCAGATGTCCTGGGAGGGAGATTCCCGAGCTCAGTGCTCTTGTGTCTTGGCAATGGCAGGTGTCTTGACTTTGGTATCTTGAAGTGGACCCAAGTGCTCTCCTGAGGTCTTATGGTGGAGCAGTCTTGCCTATTTCTCCAGACAGCTTTGTCCCGCAAAGTCCCCTACCTACATCATCACCAGCCTAAGTGATGGCTGTCTGGCCACCCCTGGCGGATGTGGGCACAAGCAACCCTGGGGCCACCTCCCAGTTCAAGTTTCTTCATATTGTTCAATTGCAATTTTTATTTAAGAATAATATAAATCGCAGAACTTCCAGATACTGTCCATAGCCCTCCTCTGGGCAGCAGGGAGTGGACATTTGGGGAAAGGGAGGTGGGGGAGGGGCTTCCAGGAAGCCTCCAGCCCCTCCTAGTGCTGGTGGGGCCCAGGACATTGGTGCCTAGAAAGGGAGGGCAATTGGCACCCATCATTCTTGGAGGGGGCTCCCTGGGCCACCCTGTGTTGAGCTCTCTCTCCTTCAAAGCTTGGGAGCAGGGGGTGACTGGCCTAGGATGGGGGACAGGCCAGCACTGAACTGCCGATTCCTGGGACAAGGGCACATTGCACCTGTATGGGAACAAGGGACAGGCCACGGAGACAAGGCCTGACAGGTAGGGCAGACCCCAAATACACACTGTGGTGGAAGAGAAGACCCATTGAGTGGGGGAGATCCAAACTGGAGGAGCCCCGAGGAAGGCAGCTGGGCCAGCTGCTCTGGGCTGGCCAGGGCACGCAGCAAACTATTCTCCTGCTCCAGGGCGGCATTGTGCTCCTTCAGGTCCCGGATCTGCTCCTTCAGCACCTCCACCTCCTCCCGGACTGCAAACATGAGGTAGGACTTCACCAGGTCCTGAGGATGGAAGAGGCCAAGTGTCAGCGTGGTCAGGCTACCAACCACAGCTGCTGCCTCATGCCTGAGAGGTCCCAGTGCCCAAGGAGGAAGAGGACTCAGGACAGGAAGATGGTGGGTGGGGAGAGGTGAGGGACCTGGGCGAGGCTCACAGCCAGGAATGTCCATGGGGGTGGAGAGCTGAGGTGAAGACGAGTTAGCGATCCCGAAGAGTAAGGCAAGCAGGGTGACATGGTAGGATCTGATGACTGGGACCACGATGTCCTCTCTTACCATGGCTTCTTCAATCTTTCTGTCCATGCTCCTCCATGTTCCAGAGCAACTGCAGAGACAGGTACGTGGGAGGTGAGTGGAGGCAGGGGTGTGCACAGCACAGCGAAAATGGTGCCAGGGAGGATGGGTGAAGAAACGCAGCCCCTTTCTCAGGGTGGCCCCAGAGGTCTTCCCATTCCTTGGTCTCCCAAGATGAGTTCCCGACTTGACAGAGACCTCTGGCTGGGCCACTCTTAGGCAAGAGTGTCAACAGGACCGAGACGCCTCTTTTGTCGGAAATGGACTGACTCATCTCCAAGTGCGTATTCCCCACTGGAACTCTCCATTTCCTGGTGGTCTTCAACATAAGCCAGGCAAGCAGCATTGTTTTCGGCTCCGTTCACCCTGAGAGCTTTCAAGGCCCAGGAATTCATTTCCTGCGTTTATGGCTGAGCATCCTTACAGGGTTTATTCCCCAGCACCATCAAGGGCTACAAGGTGGGAGGGTGTCAGCTCCAACACTTGCTGGGTGACTCTACGAGTCTGTAAGCTGCCCAGGGAGGGAGGGTGATTGGCACTTCTCCAGGCAGGGTGGACAAATATATAAGGTTGTAAAAGGTTGACTTACAGTGGCTGTCCGCAGTCAGGTATGGAACAGTGGCAACTGGGTGTTTGTGCGCTGCTGAGCGAAGGCTCCTGTCACCAGCCTGGGGCCCAGTGCTAGGCTGATCAGGAGACCAGAGTCTTGCTGGAGTCCAGGAGGTGCTGTTCAAGGTGAGGGTGAAGACTGGAGCTCCTCTAAAGGAACAGATGTGAGCCTTGCTTCTTAGACAGCCTTTTCTACCATTCAGGGGAGGATCCTCCCTAGGGTGGGTCTCCTCCCTAGGGTGGGCCTTCTGCTTTTCATAAATTTCTTCGGCTATACTCAGAATTATGAGGATTCCAATTTCTGGGGATTTTTGTTTCATCAAATTGACCTAATGAGTTAATCATCATAGTTGCAAAGCTATATCAGCCTCTATATTTTCTAAGATTAATTTTTATTTAAATATT
>PVJA010050309.1:0-13347 GCA_004027025.1 Myocastor coypus | reverse complement strand
GGGGAGGGGGTGGGGGGCTGGGGGTGGGGGGGAGGGGGCAGGGAGAGGCACGGAAATCAAAACCCATGTTTTCTTCTTTCTGCCATTCTCTCTTGTATGTCTGCATTTTAAATAATTTCCTTCCTGGCAATGTTGGGGGTTGTTGATTTAAGCCTCTTACATCATACTAATCTACAACCTCCAACATTGCCAGTTTCACGGGTAACCAACTGCAATTATGGAACATTGGACTATGTATACATCTACTTCCTCTCAGTTCAAAGAGAAGCAATTTTTTTTCTTTCCTTACCAATATCTATTAGAAGATATATCATGTCCACACCCTGTGCTCTGTATTACTATTTTTTTTCAATTCTTTTATTGTTTAAATTTAACAATGGTAAAAAAAAAATTTTTAACAATGGTTATATTACATATTTTCATCAGCTCTGTATTACTATTATGAGGACAATATGCAATGTGTCAGTTATTGTGAATGTACTACTAAAGTGTGAAACTATCATATTGATATTTCTTTTTTTTTGTCTTTTTGAGACAGGGTCTTGCTATGCAGTTGAGGCTGGCCTTGAGCTCACTTTTGTAGCCCAGGCTGGTCTCGAACTTGCACCAATCCTCCTGCCTCATCCTCCCGAGTGCTGGGATTACAGGCGTGAGCCACCATGCCCGGCTGATATTTCTTATTAAAAGTAATAATAAAAAAGAAATAATTTAAAAAAGAAAAAAGATAAATAATTTCCTTCCTTTTTTCATTTGTTTTCCTAATCCCCAAGCTATCCATCACTGCTAGTCCCTGGACTACTGAAAGAATAGATGATCAAACGTCTGCTTTGGCAGAGTGCAGGGGCTGGGGTTTGACTGGTGGTGCGGTGCCTGTAATCCCAGCACATGGGAGGCTGAAACAGGAGAATCACTACGAGTCCAATCTACGTAGTGAAACCCTGTAGACCATGTCCTAAATGCATTAAAAAAAAAAAAAGAATTGACGACCATGTAAGCAAGTGACTAGAATGATTGCAACTTCGATGGTGACATAGTAGATAATTGTCCTCTCCCCAGGGGACAGCGCTAGAGAAAAACAAAAAACAAACCAACAAACAAAAAAACGAGCCTTCTGAATAGGCTGGGCACATGTTGCCAGAGACAGAATCGCTCCAAGCCTCGAGCAGTTCACAAGGAGAAGTCCACTTACTGAACGCATCTCTAGTATAGTGGAGGAGCTTTCCCAATGCTTCCACAATTTCTGCCCCCCAAACACAATAATTATGAGAAAACAAAGCAATAGGATGCCTCCAAAATATGTAACTCCTCAGAGCCAGAGACTGCAGGACCTAGAAGTGGATCAACTTCCAGGAAAAAAGAAAAATCAACCAATAGTGAAGAATTTTCAACATCTTCAATGAAGGGAAAAATAGATAGCAGAATAAATTAATTCCTAAGATGATCACTAAACTTAAAATGTAACCAAGCAGTGGTGTGAATCTTGCTAAGGTGGTTGGTGAGCTTAATATATACATAAGTAGGAGAACAGATTCACGAACACGAGGCAGCATATGGAAAACCATTTTAGTATAGAAAGAGAGGTTATGAAAAAGAGTTAATCAGAAATTATGGAAATGGGGGCTGGGGAGATAGCTCTGTGGCACAAGTGCTAGCCTGGCAAGTGCAAGGTTGTGAGTTTGAACCCCGGTCCCACAAAAAACAAAACAAACAAACAAACAAACAAAAACCAAACAAACAAAAAAGAAATTATGGAAATGAAAAATTGAGTTGAAAGTGTTGGCAGTAGCCAAGGTCAGTCAGAAGTTAGGCTGTGGGGATTTATGAACAAGGTAGAATGTTTACTCAGTAAGCCTGAAAAATCAAGGGAGAAGCCAGGTCAAAGAGCCCCTAGTCTACACAACTACACCCCTAAGTATCATAGGTTTTGACGAAGGAGTAGAGTGAGAGACTACTGGTATAAAATGTTGACTCACCAAAAGCATATATTGGCAAAAAGAACCATTAATCAAGAAATTATTGCAATTTTAAGTATGCGTGGATGGGGTTGGGGAGGTAGCTCAGCACTCTAAGTGTCTGCCTGGCAGGTGCATGGGCATAGATAGGTTCAATATCTGGTACTGCGTGCTTCTGGTCCTGGAAATCCAGGCATACTGTGCCAGCCATGAAATGAGTAGTGAGATGCTGTGTCAAATAGAAAGAAAGAAAAAAAGGAAGGAAGGAAGGAACGAAGGGAGGGAGGAAGGAAGGAAGGAAGAAAGAAGGAAAGAAAGAACCAAACTTTTGAACACCCAGTTTTATAAAATTTCCTAAGACAAAAACTACTTGCTGTAAAAGGGTAGATAAGGATCTAGAGAATCGTAACAGGAACTACAGCTCCCTACTTGCACCCATGGATGAGGAAAGCTGAGGAAAAATATCAACAAAGAAATAGCATAGCTGAGTGACACCACAGAGCCAAGGGACTGAGGCGTCATTCACAGTGCGTCACTGAACGGCTGCAGATGATTCACTCCTTTTTGGCCGCAGATGACTCACTCCTTTCAGGAATGAAAGGAGCTTCCTCCATAACAGACCACGTTTTGGCCGTAACCGATGTCTCAACAAGCATAAAGAATTGAGACAGCTTCTTGCCTCCTGAAATCCACAGCAAATTAAGTATGCAGACCGTGGAGGTTGAACAAGGCACTCTTGGGTGGTCAGTGGGTCTCAGAAAAAAAAAAAAAATCAGAGAAGGAATTTAAAAATCCTTAGAATCAAAGGAAAATGAAAATATTAAAATCTGTGGGATACACGGAAGCACATCCAAGCGGGAAGATAATTGCTGTGAGAGCCCACGGCAGAGAAACAGGAATGAAGGCAAATAATATGTTGGAGTCCCATAAATATAGTAACAACGGGAACATAAACCTAGCAAAGGGAATGCTATTGAGAAGGCCAGAGCCAATATCTTCATTTAAGTTTGTAAATAATTTATTTATTATGTGCAATCCAAAAAAATTAACAAAACAAAACAAAAAACCAAATAAACTAATGCATAGAAAAAAAGTAAAAAAAAAAAAAAAGATCAGAGCCAGGCCAGGGAGATAGCTCAGTGGGTAAATACTTGGCTGGTAAGTGCAAAGTTCTGAGTTCAACCCCTGGTACTGAAAAACAAACAAACAAACAAAAAAACAGAACCAAAATGAAAGAAATAGAAACTAAGAAGTTAATACACAGATCAATGAGTCAAACAACTGGCCCTTTGAAAAGATAAAATAAGGTTGATAAATGTTTAGCCAAACTTACAAAAGCAGAGAATCATCATAATTAGAACAGGCACCACTGGGCAGGCATGGTGGCACACACTGGCAATCCTGGCACTGTGGAGGCTGAGGCAGGAGGATCACTGCAAGCTTAAGACCAGCAGGAACTACATAGTGAGACCCTGATCCAAATACACACACACACACACACACACACACACACACACACACCCTAAAACAACTATCGCTGAAATCCAGAATATTATTAGGAACTATTTTAAAAATTTATATTCCATCAAATTAGAAAATCTGGAAGAAATGAATAAATTCTGACATGCATAAAAGTTAGCAAAATTGAAACAAGAAGATATAAAAACTCTGGAGAATCCAGTAATGGGCAGCAAACTAGGCAGTAACTAAAATTCTACTCACTAAGAAAAATCCAGGACCAGATGGACTCACCTCTGAAATTTATCTGAACTCTCCCTCCCTCCCCCTTCCTCCCCCTCCCTCCCCCTCCCTCCCCTTCCCTCCCTCTGTCCCTCCCTGCCAGTATTTGGTTGGTTGCTGCAGGGTCTCGCTACACAGTTTGGACTCGTGGTGATCCTCCTGCTTTCAGCTTCCCCAGTGCTGGGATTACAGGCATGAGCCGCTGCGCCTGGACCTGGGCCAGTTCAGCCAGCCCTGGGGGCGGGGCGGGCAAGGCCTGTAGTGCCAGGGATCGAACCGGGGTCCCAGTGCTTGCCTGAGCTATCTCACCAGCCCCGTGAACTTTTTGCTCGTTAACGTTTTTACGAGTATGTGCTTGTGGCATGTAATGGCCATGTGCCCCGGGGAGAGTCCGCGCAGACGCATAACGCAATAATTCTCCCTTCATCCCTCCCTCCCCTCCTGTCTCGGTCCTTTTCCCTTTCGAGAAGGCTCTGCCTCCCTGTTTCCTATCAGCATAGAAACGGTGCCAATACCTACTGGCTCCTTTCTGCTTTGCATCCATATGGTTGCCTTAAAACGGCTTTCTATTGCTGGGACAAAACACCCAACATGTCCCACTGAACAGGTGTATTTTAGCCTTTCGATTCAGAAGGTTTAGTCCATGTGCTGTTGGCTCCAGATGGAAATATGGTGAGAGAGCAACGCTGCTCAGCTGGTGGCATCCTGATGGCAGATGGCAAGGGGAAAGCCCAAGAGCAAGGAGCCAGGGACCCTAAATGCATACATACTCTTTAGCACAAAGTGTTTTGTTTGTTTGTTTGTTTGTTTTTTTCCAGTGCCAGGGATTGAACTCGGGACCTTGTGCTTGCCAGACAGGTGCCTTTGCAGCTGAGCTATATCCCCATCCCTATATGCACCCTTCAAAGGGTGCCTCACGTCCTCCGACCAGGGCCACCCTCTAACATCCCATTCAACAATGAAATCATCGGTGGATCCATTGTTGCAGTGAGCACCCCAAGATCTTGCGCCCTCTGTAGGCCCCACTTCCCAGCATTCCTGGACTGGAAGGCACACTTGTGGTACACTAGTCCTTGGGGGACACTTCATATTTAATCTGTGCAGTATCCGCCGTATTTGTCCTGTGTTGTTACACACATCACGCTTTGGCTAGGGTTTGCAAAACTTCAAGCGTCCTTGTCCTCTGGGACGACAAAATATTTTAGTGGGAGCCACTAGAAGCAGTGGAAGAAAACTAACTTTGGAGTTTCAGTTTAACAACCTCAAGGCTATTTGCAAGAAATGTTTTAGGCATGCCGGACAGACTAAAAACATTTAAACCATACAATCCCAAAGTAAAGTCACCAGTTAGCCGAATGTGCCTGATAGGTTCTCCTTCGCTCCTCATGGGCCCCCAGACACGCTCCGCCTGTACCCCGGCCTCCAGAGCCTGGAGTCCAGCGCAGCCTTGCCATGTGCCAGGGCCCGGCAGAGGCTGTCCATTGCCCAGGTGCCAAGCAGATGTCCCATTTTGTGCCCATAAGCATGGATTTAGACTCTGGCTTGAAGCTCGGATCCATGGCCCTGACCCTCAGACGTCTCCTTCTTCCTGGAAATGTCCATCCCAGGGGAGTGCACTGAGCAGTGTCTTCCGCTGCTTTTCCTCCTGAACTTGCCTAGCATGCGCTTGAGCTTGGAGCTCATCCTGTCCCTGCTCCCAAGGAGGGGTCACCCCCAGCTGCTGTGGTCTTCTGGAGCTTTGATTTCCTCCAATCTCCGGGGTGGAGGGATCCCCATTCTCACAGTTCCCAAGCACCCACGGTAGCTGTTATCCCCTTTCCCCTCCCCCTCCCCGCTACACCCCCAACACAGAGGCAGACAGCACCTGTGGGATCTCAACGCTTGATTCCCGCCCCCCCCCCCGTATTTAATCTCCATAATCGCTGTGAACGGAAAGGTCTCTCCCATTGCTGTGCACGGAAAGGTCTCTCCCACCTGGCTGCTCACCTGTCATCTCGTCTCAGCCATGGCCTTGTGCGCTTATAAACAAATACCTGGAGCTTTCCTCCTCTTCACGACTGTGATTACGAGGATTATTTCGCATCGTGAATATGAGAGTGTAGATGTCACTTTAGGAACTAACTTCCGTGCTTTGAATGCTCTCAGTATTGAGATCGTTAAACCACACAGTACTTGTGGTATGAAGTTGCTATGAAATTTCTTCAAAAACTTAATGCTTGCTTTCTTCTCCCTAGTGGCGACAAATGAGATCGCAGGAGAAAGGAATCCACCAATCATAGCTTGGTGTGGTCGGTAAAAAATTCCTGCATCCATTTATCCGTTGAATGGAGAGGTATTGGCAGGAACGGACTACGATTCAGCCGTGATGATTAATCTCTATCATTTGCAGCAGCCGCATGTGGTGTCGGGGTTCGAACCGCTGTCCCTGAGGTTCCCTAAGCTCGCCTAAGCTGGCGCTTTGGACCGCTGAGCCATCTCTCCGGCCCCTATACGTGGAGTTTTAAAACGCCAGCTTGGGGCTGGGGAGATAGCTCTGTGGCACAAATGCCTGCCTGGCAAGTGCAAGGTCATGAGTTCGAACCCCGGTCCCGCAAAAAAAAAAAAAAAAAAAAAAAGCAAGTAAAACGCCAGCTGGACTACATGACTACACAGTAGTGATTACTAGTGGCTGAGAAGGGTGAAGCGGGAAGCAAGATGGGGCAAGTTGGAAAAGGGGCTGCAGAACAGATACGAGGGGTGCGTTCCAGGGCCGTGCTGTGCTATATTTCACAATAGCCTGGTACATATTTGATGCCTGTGAGTACCACACAAAGTAGTGGTGAGGACACGGGAAGATGAATTACTTTGCGTCAGTGCATCTGGTCTCCATGTGTCACAATATTGCACTATATGTACCTGTCTCAGTGACTCTTCTTTTGTAGCTGGGACAAATACCCGCCCCTCAAAGTGAAAGGAGGAAAGGTTTATTTAGCTCACAGTTACTGGAGGTTTCAGTCCGTACTTGGCTGGCTCCAAGGCAGAGCGGCACAGGGCAGATGGCAACCGTACACGGTGGCAGCAAAGGGGAGAGGGCAAGGTGGAGGAGCAGCAGGAACAAAATGGCGACGGAGAGGAAGTCTGTCCCCCTTCAACTGCATTCAGACTCTCCGCCCCAGGCTGGGTGCAATACTCACACTCACAACCCCAGAAGTACTAAGACCCATAATCCCGGCCTTGATCATGACTTCATCTCAAAACTCTAGAAGTCCCCCCACTGTGACTTCCATGAGGCTTTGGTTGGGGGGGGCAACTAGACCCAAACCATAATAGTACTCTACAAAGGTCTATAATTACGTATTAATGAAAAACTTAACAGTGTCTATGAAAAGGGAAAAGTTAACCACCCCAATTTTATTAGACACTATATACATAGATAGAATTTCAACAACATACCCCTTGTGTGTAGCAATTCATGATAGCTACATTTTGTTTGTTTATTTTATTTTTATGGCCGGCTCCTCCTGCCCTGAGAGCAGGGCTGGCCCAATATGTGGTGCCGGGGATGGAACCTCGGTCCCTGCAGCTGCCCAAGCTTTCCTAAGCAGGCACTTTTAGACCACTGAGCCATCCTGCCAGGCCTGCTAACTACATTTTGGAAGTGACCTCTATACGCATCAACACACAAATGAAAATACACACACACACACACAGTAGTGCTCCTCACTAGGAAGGAAAATTTGACTCATGTGGAGGAAAATGGATGCATTCTGAGGGCACAATAGTACGTGAAATAACTCAGACACTGGATATTAAACCTTGTGTGGCTTTTGTTCTATGAATAGCCGACAATATAAATATTTTAAAGAGCAGAATGAAGGAGATCATGGTGACTAGGGATGCTGACCTTGCAGAAATAGGCAGGGGTGTGAGGAGTGGGGGTTGGGTGGGAGGGGAGGCCGGGGGAAACACAATTAAGATGAGAAATGTTTATGTGCCAGCTTCCTAGCGGGATATAATTATCACGTATCATAAACACGTAAATAAACAAATTAGAAATAAATATAAATGTAAAAAAAAATTTCCATCGTGGAGGTGTGTTGGCAGCTGCAGGAAGTCAGGAAATTGATCAAGTGTGTGTAGGTGGGACTGGGCTTCCCTGCCTGGAGCAGAAAGCTACACCAGTGCTGAGGAAAATATCATGTGAGAAAAACATCGCGTTGAGAAAAACATCCTGTGTGGTTCCGGCCAGCTATTGGTTGCGGGGTAACCTTGTGTTATGGGATGCAAACTTTGTAAAAGTATAAATAAAGGATCCTTTGTGTGTGCGTTGAACCAGTCTTGCCCATCAGGCAGACTAGTGACCACCTAGCCCAACTGTTTGTCCTGTCTTTCTGATTCCTACCCGTGTGTCCCCGGGGTTGAACCAGCTCGCCGTAAGATCAATGGATCCCTACAGTGGTGGGGTTGACAGCTTTCTCCACTTGCCTTGAAAATACAGCGTTCCTAGAAGCTGCTGTCTTTTAGAAGAGCATGTAATACAAAAGTAGTTGGAAAAAGCCTTCCTAAGAGCTTCCACCAGAGCCAGCATGGCTCCAGCAGCACGGAATCTAGGATGGCGATAGCGCAGAAGTGAGTTCCCAGTACCTTTCCGTTTGCTTCTCAAACGGTTGCATCTGCTCGATGTCTTCAGCCTTAAGGATCGCCGCAAACAGTCCTGGCCAACAACCGCTCTGGACACCGCCCTCAAACGGCGGCGCCCTATTCCTTAGGGATGCTGCCGGGTCTTAGGCACAGCTCCGTGGATCTGCGCGCAGTGACCAAGCCCACTCTTGGGACCGTGGTCAGCGACACGCAAGCATGGTGGTGGCTGCTTTGGTGGCTGCGGCTGGCACCGCTGGAACCCCTCGCCCTTATCTGCTCCCGCGTTCCTCGTGCACTTCTCACAGGTGAGGCTGGGCACATTTGAGCCGGCGCCTTCGCGTCGAGTGCTCTGAGCAAGCCGAGAATTGAAGACCAGGCTACCATCCAGGGCCTCTGGCTCTATGCAGGCGCCATAATACAGAGACGGAGCTGTCACCTGAAACCACAGCATGGGCGTGGAGATGTTCTGAAGGATTTGGGAAAATAGCGTGAATGGTTCCGTCTCCTGAGTTGTCACTGTTAAGAACAACAAGGCGAGGCCTGAGTTCGCTGAGCTTCGCGTCGCTGTCAACACATATCCTCGTCTAGCTATTGCAGTCATAAGTGCAAGTTGAGCCCCAGGGAATCGTTAGTCCCCCAGACTAAGCATTCCCATGGTTGAAAGGGATGGGAAGAGAGGAAACAAGGGATTCGAATGAAAACATTTAGGATCAAGAACCCAAAGCCCACCCTTGCTGACTACAGCTGCGTGACCCTGGGGTACTCACTTTGCTTATGGGAGCCTCAGTTTTCCCATCTTCAGAATAGAGAGCCTCCATTCACTCACTCATTCACTTATTAATTAATTATTTCATTCATTCCTTCGCTGTGTTCACTGAGCATCTACTAAGTACCAAGATTTGTGTTGATGGAGCACAGAGCTGAAGTTGAGCACACGAAGAAAAAAAATTGATAATACAAGATGAGAGAACATTGTGGCACAGGGGATCGAACCCTGGCCCTGTGCTTTCCAGGCAGGTGCTTACATCACCAAGCTATCTCCCCAATCCTCCTTTCTGGCTTTAAAGTTAACTCTGAACACAGAACAATGTCCTAGAACCATGCACCCCGGTCACTTGTGTCTGTCCACCTCTCTTTGGGATCTTCTTAAAACGTGGGTTCTGGTTCAGTCGGCCTGTGCTGGGGTCTGCCTTCAATTCACTTGTCTGAAAAGCCTGTGAAGGATCCTAAAGTTGATGGTTCGTTTTAGAGTTACGGCAGGTGTGAGGATAGCTACAGGGTAACATTTTACATCCTTGGCTCCAGGAAGCAATTGAGACTTGAGCGAAGGTAGGGGCATCATGCCTCAGAAAACCTAAGGCGGCTTCTGGCACCTCACCCCTGAAATGTCTCTTTTCTGCCTCGAACACCCTTGCCGAGTCAAGGGGACATTGCACGTGGACAAGGACTGGATTATCTAGATGAGCGTCATCTAATTGACCCCAAAAGGGTGAAAAGCAGCGTGGTCCGTGGAAGTGGCCAGTCAGCCATTCCTGGAGATGCTTGTCAACAGCAGAATAAAGCAGGCTGAGCCCATGGCTGCCATGCAGTTTTCTTCCTCGTTGATGCAGAACCATACTACGTGGTCCGAGGCAGCCTCGGCTTCATTACGTGGAACAGGCTGGCCTCAGCTTTATCATCTTTCCAGCCAGGCACTGGGAGCACAGGTTTGTGCCACCACACCTACCGGTGGGGTGTAGCTTGATCCATAAAACTCTGTCCCTGCAATAACTGGCTACAGGACAGAGCCCTTGAAATGCTAAAGTTCAGCCGACCGCTGCTGGACACTGCAAGTATTCGCTGGCAATTTCCCCATATGGTTCATAGAACTTGAATCATCTGGGAGCTTCTGGTCCAGTCCAGCTACCCTAGATCTTCAGGCTATTTACTAGTCTAGCCTCCTGCTGTTGGACAGTCTAAGCACATTTTGGGACTTTCGGTCCAGCTTGCCCCCCCCTCCCCCGAATTCTATCCTTGTGTGCCAATCGGTCTGATTGGCACCATCACTTCCTTTTAGTCCCTTGGAGGCTTTATCTTTTTCAGCGGCACACTCTAGCACCCCAGCTTAGCTAAGCATTCAGCGAGCCCATTGGCGAGCCTGTCAGGAGGCCTGAGGAAGTTCGTCGAGCTCCAAGGCTGTGGAGATGTGCTGAGCCAGTGATTCCCGCTTCCAGGGATCTTCTGGAGAGTTGACGATGGGATCCAGTGGTGGTCCACGTACAGCCACACTTTCCGTGGCTAAGTCTTGGGAGTAGCTCCTTCGCCCATAAACAGATCAATAGATAAAGAAACAGAGTTTTTACGTACAGAGGAGGACTACTTCACTATATAGGAAAATGGATGCGCTTTGAGGCCATAATGTGAAGTGAAATAAACCAGATGCAGATGGTTAAATATCACAGTTTCCCTTCTATGAGAACCCTAAAATATAAATAAAGAACAAAGAGACAGACAATTGGAAAAAGGGAGATAAATCTTGAGGGAGGAGGGCAGAGGGGAGGGAAGATGAAGAAGAGAAGGAATTGTGATGTATCTCATGGATGTACCAACTCCCCGCAGGATGTAGACACCATGTACTGCCGACGCATACTCACTGACAAAAATACAGGGGGCAAATCCAGGCTGTCCACCCACCTCCATATCTGTGAGGGACAATGGGTTCTGCAGCTATCTGAAACCACAGCATAGGTGTGGAGATATTGTGAAAACGCCTCGAAGATTTGGGAAAATCGTGTGAATCGCTCGTGAGTTGTAGGCCTTGAAGGAGAAGACAGAGCTATGGAAGGCTGCGGCAGCTGTGGAGCAGCCCCGGCTCTGCGCAGAAGTAGCAGAAGCTGAGCTCCAAGCTCAAACCCATGCCAGCCACGGCAGAAGGAACAGAAGAGGGATGGGGTTAGGGCCGAGCACAGTCAGCAAGAGGCAGATGGTAGAAGGAGCTCTGAGGTGCAGGTAGAGTCAGACTGGAATATTGACCCAAGCTGAGAAGGAAAACAGGCTGGGCTGCAAAGGTAGATGGGAAGTGGGCCCCGTGGGCGCACTAGGTCTGATCCCACCTCCAGGTGGAGGGGGTAGGAGAGCGTTGTACAACTTCCAGTCCCTAAATGACTAGTTCCAAGGCAGGATGGCATCTCAGAGGAGAAACACAAGGGCAGATGGTGGAAAAACAAGCAAGGGACGTTAACAGTGTCTTTCTGCCCCTTTTGTACTCTATCTAGACTACCAGGATTAGGGTGGCGTCAAACTAATCAGTGGACCGACTTAGTCATCACTCAGACTTAATCCAAGCAGCACCCCATGAGTCAATCACATACTCTAGACACACCCATATCTGAAAAGAAGCCCCACCTACACCTACATGAGACTTGGGAAGGAGGCTTGTAAACACAAGCCATAACATTCTATCTTTGGTCTCCCCAAAGACACCTGCATCCCTTTATGCAAAAAGGCATTCGGCCCATCTCTAGGAGCTGCTGGTGTTGTAAGAGTTTCAGCACGGCTGAAGAGTCTGAGTCCACAGTCTCCTCTGAGGTTGAAAGTGCACCCTTAGCTGCAAGCCCCTATAGAAATAAAAAGAAAGTTAAACACTTCCAATATTCAGTGGTACAGGACAGATATTTCCATTCCAAAACTTGTAAGTAGGGCCTGCAAAGGAATGGAAGCAAAGCAAGACCAACATCCAGCAGAGAAAATGTTCCTGCTCACAGTTCTGCTTCTAGCATCTGCAGAAATAGGTGGTTGTGAGCTGCAAACGGTTTGGGCATCCCTGCCCCTATGGCGCTGCTGGTGGGTGCACCTCTTATCTCCTACCTCTGTGGCTGACTCTGCTCCCTCCTTGCAGATTTCCTCAGGGGATCCACATTTCTGGTTTCTCCAAACTTCTTGGTCCCTCTGCACCTCTGGCTTCACGCTCACAGCTTTACACACTGTCCTCGCAGGGGCGCACTGCCTGCTCTTCCAGGCTTTCTTTTGAAATCTGGATTGAAGCCTTCCTGACCCCATAATGCTTGCATTCTGCATGCACTTAAAGCCAGTGCCACGTGGATGCTGCCAAGGTCTGCTACCAGCAGTAGCAGTAGCCAGATTTTCTTCTCTCTTGGCTGTAGGGGTTGAGTGCCTATGAACCAAATCCCAAGGAATAATTTCCTTAGGCTGCTATCACTCTGGGATGTGGGGCTCTGGAGCAGTTTTCTCAATGCAAAATTTGTCACTTCTGCAATTTCTTTTTTTGTCAATAAGTCCAAATATTTATTTGCACTGTTTACTGTGCACTAGGCTAAGTTCCAGGGCTTTTTTTTTTTTTCAGTGATGGGCATTTGGTTTATTTCCAAGGTATAGCTATGACAAATTACTTTACTAAATACATGGGTACACATCATTTCAGTTCTTTTAGAAAAATACCTAGGAGAGGAATAACTGGCTTGAATGGGAGCTCCAATCCTAGTTTTTTGAGGAATCTCCACACTGATTTCCACAGTAGTTGTACCAGTCTGCACTCCCACCAGCAGTGGAGAATGGTTCCAATTTCCCCACAGCTGCTCCTGCATTCTTCTTTTTTTTTTTTTCTTCAATTCTTTTATTGTTTAAATTTAACAATGGTTATATTACATATTTTCATCATCGGATCAGTTTAGATTAATACATATAGGTATATAAGATTGATCAAACAACTAAACATTAACCTTTCTAAATCCACATTACTTTTTTTTTTCTTTTCCCCCTTTTTTTTCTTTGAAAGTTGACATACTGCATATCGTCCTCACAATCATTCTATAGAGTGCAGTGTGTGGGCATGACCCTCCTCCCTATTAATGTTGCATAGAAAAAAGAAAGAAAGAAAAAAAAACAGGAAAGAATATACTTCTCTTTGGACTAAGAGGAAGCAGATACATATACAATCAAAGGTTTTGCAATTGCAGTGTGCCACCAGTGAAGCTTGTGACGTTGGAGGCTATTGAATCTAAGCCTCCTAAAGCTCATCTCACCAATCTAGCTCTGC
>PVJA010050307.1:0-13311 GCA_004027025.1 Myocastor coypus | reverse complement strand
CCCCCCGGGGGGGGGGGGGGGCGTGACCCTACGCCCGTGTAGCCAGAAAAAGCGCTATAACACCTTTATAATAAAAGAGCTCTGTAACACTTTGAGGCACCGACTCTTGGCTCATCCTTCTCCCGACGTCTCCAGGACCTAACAAACCCTTGCCTATTCTTGAGTCTCTTATGATTTATGTCTAAATCCCCCCCCAAAAAAAGCCTGATGTGCTCATAGGTGGGGCTTCTGGAAAGTGAAACATCATGAGGATTTCCAAGTGACTTGCTGTTAGGAGATGGGATCTGGCTGGAAGAGGCAGGTCTCGGGGGTCGTGGCCTGGAAGACGTACCCCTACCCCCACCCCCAGCTCCTGCCTTGAGCTCTCTTTGCATTGTCTCCACCATGTCATGAGCAGCTCTTCTCTGCCAAGCCCCACGGTCACACTGTCCTGCCTTGGAGCCAGCAGAATATGGACTGAAACTTCTACAAACTATGAGCCAAAATAAACCTCTCCTTTAAAGTGAGGGCACCAGTATTGTGTCACAGTGATGAGAAAGTCACCAACGCAGGCTGAAAGTGCCCTTCAAAAGAGAAGGCCCTTCTCTATGTACAACCTAAAATGTATAAAATGATGTAGACATACACAAACCAGGCACTTGCCATAACCTGTTCATGATTGACATACTCTGTAAAGTTCTTAGACCCATGAAAATGCTATTAAAATAATGTTTGTGGAGATGTCTTGCAAATATTTAATCAAGTAAATGGGGAAAAAACATAGTTGAGGAATTGACTTAGCTCCATTATTGACATTACTTGAAGCAACAGGTCTGCTGTGTGATAAATATACCACTAAGACTCTTGAGTAATCATGGTGCTTTTAAAAATTATAACCTACACTTACCATGGGAAGGAAATGCCCTTTTAAAGCAAAAAAAAAAGATGAACAAATGGGTGAAAATAAAGTCTTTAAAGTGGGAGATAGCTTGAAAACCAAAAGGTTATATTCACATTTTGCTTTAGAGCACAAGAACAAAAAAATTTATACTGCTTCAATAAAGGGTTAACTTTAAATCTGGAAAGCAAACAGATAAGCAGATCCCTAGTACCAGGACAAAGGATTCATTTTAGCAGGCAAAATAGAATATATTTTTGAGTTAGAAAGTAAGAGACCAGTAAGGTTCTCAGTAAGCTGGTATAATTAAGCAACAAACCCCTTTCAAATCACCAGCTTAGTGTCAGTTCCGGTTTCTATCTGACTCATCCTACTAGTGGGAGGTTTAAAAGGAAAAAACAACACGAGGTCAACTTCAATTTCACATATCAGGGAGGTAAAAACTCAAAGCAACAAAAAAAACTCACAGTGCTAAAGATGCATCCCATTTACACTCCATTCCATTTTCAACCTAACAAGGAATCCATTCAATGAAATGTCCCTCTTTGTGACAAGTCTGAATGGCTTAAAATAAATGACTAAGTCCCCAACAGAATGGAAAATAACACCTTTGTTCAGGTGTGGCATCATTAGTGACCTTAGAGTAGGAGTTACTGTCACGTACCAGAGAGAAGATGTCCTGAGCAAATGATGTGGTAACAAGCTCTGAAAAAGGATTAGTCAGTCAAAAGGAACAAGGAGGAGGTGATGGAAGGTAATGCCAACTCTCACCTTGCCAGGCAGCCTCCCTGGAACACAAAGTACAAAATGCCACACTTTTGTTCTGAGGTAGCAGGAAGTAAACAGCAGCAGTGGGTACAGAGGGTACAAAGATAAGTGGCACCAGGCTTTTTCCTGAAGCCTCTCCTGGCTGCCTCAGCTGGGGCCTGTCAGATATGTTTGTCTTTCTTTCCTCGAAGTATACCAACTCAGTCATCAGAAGGCTTCCCCAACTCAAGTATCTACTAAGATTAAAAATGAAATATATTAGTAACTTTGGTGATATATTAAAATTTCCATCAGAAACCTCAATTTTTTTTTTAAGAATTTTTTTTTTCTTGTTTCAGAACCTTTGTTTGTTTATTCATTCATTTTTATGGCTGGCTCAGCCCGCCCTGAGGGCAGGGCTGGCGCAGCATGTGGCGCCTAGAATCGAGCTGCTGTCCCTGAAGCCGCCCAAGCTTTCCCAAGCAGGCACTTTAGACCACTGAGCCATCCTGCCAGGCCCAGAAACCTCAATTATTGAGAGCACAGATAAGTTATATTCTACCAGTGAAAGAGAAGGGACAAAGAGATATGGCCATTTAGTCAATATACCAGATTCCTATAGTTGCTATAACAAATTAGCATAAAGCAGGTGTGGTAGGCTACCAACTGGTGGTCAACTTGTAACACCCAGCTCAACTGAAACTAACATGGTGCTATGTGTAGGAGGCCTACCTCAGGAATGTTGCCAGTAGCATTAAGAGGCAGAACTGGAGGAGAAACAGGGAGGCTGCTAGGAGTTGGTAGAAGCTGTTGGAAGCTGCTAGTTCTCTTAGGCTCTTCTTCTGGGTGACCTTTTCATGCTTTCCTTGTGAACTTGGCTGTTCTTGTCAGAGGAGGAGCTTGGGACCACGCTAAGAATATCTGTGGTCAATTTTAGGGAGCTCTGGTGTTGACTTTGAGCATCATTTCCCAGTACCCAAGGGGAAGACGATACACTGCTCAGTCTGCTGGAGACACTTGTCGCATTGACTTTTCTGGGTCTCATCTTTCCTCATTATCAGAGGAGTTTGGGACCTCACTGTCACTGAAGATGGTTGTGATGCTTTTCTAGGGAGTCCTGGTTCTTTAGTATTGCTTTCTGGCTCAAGTTCAGATCCTTCATCCTCCTGGCACAGACTTTCTAGCTTCCACCAATGATCCTTGGGGCTTTCTAGAACAGATCTGTGAGAGTGGCCTGCATGAAACATTGTTATGGGCTCTAGGTCTTCAGCTGGACTCCTGCAAGACATTATTACAAGATCCAGACTCTCAGATGGATTCTTTAGTGTTTAGGGTGTGGACAGATTTCCTGCCCTTCCTTTTTGTATACAGTTCTTTGGGTAACTTTTTTTTTTTTTTTTTTTTTTTTGTGGGACCAGGGTTCAAACTCACGACCTTGCACTTGCCCAGCAGGCACTTGTGCCTCGGAGCTATCTCCCCAGCCCCTCTTTGGGTAACTATTATAAATAATCTTATATGGGCCCTGTATTGTGTGCTTCCCCTTGCTAAACCCCAAACCACAGTTCCAGATGGCTAAAAACAACAAGAATGTCTTCTCTCACAGTCCTGTGAGACCAATCCCTAATCAAGGCGTTCTCAGGGTTATACATCTTCTAGAAGCACTAGGGGAGTAAGCCTCTTCTCTTCAGCTTCTGGTGGTCACTGACAATCCTTGGTATTCCTTAGCTTATAGATGTATCACCCCAATTTCTGCCTCTAGTGTCATATGGTCTTTTTCTTTTTATCTATGTGTTTATGTCCAACCACCCATTGGATAAGGGCTCCAGTATGACCTTAATTTAACTTTTTGGATTTTTATTTTTTGAGATGGGGTCTCCCTTTATGTCTTGGTCCAGCCCTAAACTCATGATCGATCATCCTGCAACTACCTACTGAGGGCTAGGAAAACAGGCATACCATATCTGAAACCATACCATATCTAGCTTCATCTTTTATGTGTCTTCAAAAGATCTATTTCTAAATGAGGTCATATTCATAGGTATTCAGATATAAGATTTGAATATTATGTTTTATAGGAACTCAGTTCAACCCATAATAGTTTTAAAAGTCAGAATATTTTAGGTAAATACTCCTAAGATCATCAAAGGGTCTGATTCTCAAACAACATGGCATTTGCCAATAAAGTAAGTCCAAAATATTTTCCCAAATAAGCTCTCTAGTTCTTTTCATCTCTAAGACTCATGATTCTGTGACTGGAAACTTGCTGTCCTCTGAACTCTACCCATAAAGTCTCAGAAGGCTTTTTCATTGCAAAGTTTTCACATTCTCATTCCTAACTGAATTTATCAGAGGCAAGTTCTAAAATAGGATTGTCTGCTCTAAATGATTAAACTATCCCTGAGGAGGAAAGGAGAGAGATGCTCGCAGAGGGAGGAGACACAATAAGTGTAAGTCACATTTTTGAGCCTCTGTTCTGTATAAGACTTTGTGGGGGTGCCAGCGGGATGGCTCAGTGGTCTAAAGCACCTGCCTGGGAAAGCCTTGGGGGACTTCAGGGACCACGGGCTTGATCCCTGGCACCACATGCTGCGCCAGCCCTTCCCTGAGGGCAAGCTGAGCCGGCCGTAAAAATGAGTGAATAAACAAACAAAAGTTCTGAAACAAGAAAAATAAATAAATAAATAAATAATGAAAATTCTTAAAACAAAAAAGACTTTTTGGTTGGCACTGTCATTGCGTTAATGTGCTACACACGGTCATTTCCTATCGGAGATACGAGAGATGAGAGACAGAGCACAAAAGGAATTTGCCTTATTATTATGGGCTCTAAGAGGGTAAAGAGTGAGCCCCAGAGATGCACCTTACTTCTGACTTCAAGAGCAAGACAAGTAGGACTGTAAGAGGAATAGAGGGAAGTGGAGGGATGCGGGGAACAGAAGCTTCCTTCCTACTCTCTGTACCGAGCAGCAGGCTGTTTAGCAGCTACTGTGTGTGGGGTGCTTTCTCTAGCACCTCAGCAAATTTTTGACTAACTGAATGAGATTAAGCCCCTGTTAAAACACCCTACAACAGGGATCCATTGTCATGCAAGTCAGGTGGCCACCAGCTAAGCCAAATCTGTAGCACCCATTGTTTTGCAGTTGGATGAAATCATAAAATGTGAACACTCCTTCCAGTCTAGAAGAAAACCAGTGACACTGAATGGCACATTCCTGAGGGACCCCACACTGCCTCCTCTCACCCCTCAACATTCTTTCTCCAGTCTCTCCTTAAAAAGCGTTCATTCACTCGGTATCTGCTCTGTGCTAGTTTTATTTTATTTTATTTTATTTTTTTGTCTTTTTGAAACAGGGTCTCGCTATGCAGTTCAGGCTGGCCTTGAGCTCACTTTGGTAGCCCAGGCTGGTCTCGAACTTGCACCGATCCTCCTGCCTCAGCCTCTCTTGCTCTGTGCTAGTTTTAGCAAGTTGTTAACTCAAAAGGAGTAGATAACAGGCCCACCCCTCTCTTGGTCTCTCCCTCTCCCCCTCCCTTCTTTAGAATTGCTAAATCTTAGAAAAGCAAGTTACTATTATCTTTTTTTTTTTGAAAAGCAAGTTATAACTTGAAATTTTCATCTTATTACAAGAGAAATGCAATGAATAGATTATTTTTCTTTGGATGTAAAAGTGCAATGTCCTGGCACCGAACTTTGCAGTTCTGAGAAACATGTAATATTTCGTTTCTTTCTTTACCTCACTGTACCCCTTCACTTTCTGCTGTTCTGAATTCTTTATATTGCCTTTGCTTCCTGGAATTTTCCATTTCCCATGTTTTCTTTGTTCTCTTCCCAGTTTCCTAATTGTCCCAGCTGTTTGGTTTTCTCTTCCTTATGCTTTTCTCTGTAATCATGAAAGTGTAGAAACTGAAAGCAAAATTTTGAGTTGGCTTAGCTGTATCATTTTACAGATAAAGGGCTCTTAGGGTTTAGGAACTTAGAGAATTTGTTCAAAATAATGCAGTTTATGTGTGAGAAGACCCAGCACTAGAACCCAGACATATTAATGGTCATGACATAATACAAATTCCTTTGTTGTGCCCAATGCTACATGTGTATAAGAAATTTTTATGTCCCTGCTGGACTTCCTGATCTCTTCCATTGTACAGTGATGTCACGTTGCAGGCTGTGAGTCATCAGGTACAGATTTAAAACAACTTATTTCGTTATTCAAATTTGTTTTGATCTTTTGTTTTGTTTTTATGTTTGAGACAGGATTTCGCTATGCAGTTCACATTGGCCTTAAATGTACTTTGTAGTCCAGGCCAGTCTTGAATTCACAGTGATCCTCTTGTCTCAACTTCCCAAGTTGTAGGATAATAGATGTGTACCACCATATCCGCCTTGGTGTTTAAAAAAAATTTTAGGAATTTTTTTTTTTCTGAGTAGGCAGAAGCTTTTATAAAAGTTTGTTAACTGTGGCATTCTTATTATCTAACTGTGAAAAATTAGAAATACAAAAAATTTATATAGTACAAGCATTAAAAAAGAAAAAGGAAGTAAAATTGCACAAGTCAAAAATATATTTGTGGTATACTCACAGATGTCCCTCATGAATGCAGTCTAATACAACACTTAATCATAGGCCAAACAAGTAATTCTTTTTTTTTTTTTTTTTTTTTCTTTTTTCTTATACCAGGAATAAAACTCAGGACCTTGTGGCAAAGCCATTCCAGCCCAAGGCAGGCACAAGTAAGCACACAGAGACTTTGGTTGGAATTGGTCACTCCTCCAGGAAGTCTTTCCTGGCTCCCTAATACAGTGCACCTTGTCTCAAACAACTTCATCAACCTGCAGATTCTTTTTTTTTTTTTTTTCTTGTTTCAGAACTACTGTTTATTTATTTTTATGGCCGGCTCAGCCTGCCCTGAGGGCAGGGCTGGCGCAGTATGTGATGCCAGGGATCTAACCGAGGCCCCTGCAGCCACCTGCAGGGGCTTTAGACCACTGAGCCATCCTGCTGGGCCCCAACCTGCAGATTCTTTGTAGAACTCAACGGCACTTGTTCAGATCTGTTGACTGTCAGTCAAAGAAAAATTCCCTGAGGACAAGGATTCTATCTCTCTTGGTCACCTGCTCTTGGTTACCTGTTGTTTCCCCAGTACCTGGTTTAGTACTCAGCACACAGTAAGAGCTTAAAAAAAAAAAAAAATTTATGAAGAAGTGAATGCAGGAAATAAAGTGGAAGAGCATTTTTAGCATGAAACATGCCACACTGCCAAGGAGTAGGCCAGAAGGAAGAGACCAGGCCCACACTGTGAGGAATGAGGAACTGCTACTTCTTAAGGGCAAATATTTTCTCTAGCATAGTTAATGTAGTTGAGACATACAGGACTTCCTCTTTTATAGAATGAGAATAATAAAAATTATTTGGCAGAGTTAAGAGGATGCAATGAGATAATAGTGTCTTGCTCACAGAAGGTACTAGTAAGATAGCTCAGCAGATTAAAGTGCCCGCTTAGGCAGATGAAGAGACCAGGGTTCAACCCCTTGCATGCTGTACTGGACCTGCCCCCAGGGTGTGCTAAGACCTGGACATGGTGGTGCTCACCTGTAATCCCAGCACTTGGGAGGCTGAAAACAGGAGGATCACTATCAGTCTGATGTAAATACGAGACCTTATAGACCCTGTAATAAATATATTTTAAAAAGAAAAACAAGTTACTAGTAGGCAGCAGCTATTATTAAAGAGGGGCTAGCTGGGGGGTGTATCCATTATTTTACCCAGCAAATATCTGATGAGAGCACACAGAGCCAGGATTAGGGTCTTGGCAATTGACTTCTCTCCTTCTGAGATTCACATCAATACAATGCATTTCCAAGGATCTCTAAACAAGTGAGAAAATACAAGCAGATTCTAATGCAATGCATTAAGATTGTACCTTTGAACAAGATGCAATCTATTTTTCCCTAAAGGGAAAGCTGGATTTGAATACGGTTTAAACCTACATCTAATTCCAGGCAGATAGCTCTGTGGCACAAGTGCCTGCCTCACAAGTGCAAGGTTGTGAGTTCAAATCCTGGTCTCACAAAAAACAAAACTAAACCTAGGCCGGACGTGGTGGCTCACGCCTGTAATCCCAGCACTCGGGAGGCTGAGGCAGGAGGGTTGTTGCGAGTTCAAAACCAGCCTGGGCTACAAAAGTGAGCTCAAGGCCAGCCTCAACTACATAGCGACACCCTGTCTCAAAAAAGACAAAAAAAAAAAACAAAAAAAAAAAACTAAACCTAGATCTAAAAATAGAAATGATCTTTCTCCCTTTCCACTAAATGCAATAGGACCCACAGAACAAGGATCACCAGATCCAACTAGGCCAGTGATAAAATTATAATAAAGCATAATAGATCCCTGATTCTGTCTCCCCCAGTGTGGCCCTGTCAAGAGGTGCCAAGCACACAGGAGCCTCATATCTGAGTTCAGTTAGCGAAAGCAACTGAACATGAGGCCTTGCCTTTCAGACCAGACACCCTACTTACTGATAGGAGTGTGGCCATCAGACTGTCCACCTTTCCCCTAATGGAGAGCAATTGAAAGACAGGAGGATGAGAACATTTTCTCCAATCTTCTCTCAACTGGGAAGAAAAGCCAGAAACTTCTTCACTCTGTTAAAGAGGAAATGAACTTTCATGTGGTTCTTAAGCTGCCAAGTACTTGAAAATTTGGGAGGATGTTCCTGAGTAAAGAAAATACAAAAAGACATGAAGCACAAAAGAGCCGTAGCTTCTTTTGTCTGCAGCATAACCAGCGTCTCAGGGGAACAACTCGAGGGATGTCTAGACAGGTGGGCAGACACAACAGGGTTTTTCAAGACTGATTAATTTAAAGGTATCTATCAGAATCTAACTCCAAACATGATATTCATCCATGAAATGCCAAAGGCATTCTCATTAAGTTAAGGAACAGGACAAGGAAGTCTATTATTTCTGATAATATTCAACTTCTCTGCCAGACAATGAAATAAAACCATAAAAAAAGGATTAGCGGCCTAACAATGAGAAAAGATAGGACAAAATGATCTGGTTGCCTACCTCTTACTTTATTACAGAAAAACAGCTGGGTTTGAGATTATATAAATCAGCTAGGGGGCCCGGCAGGATGGCTCAGTGGTCTAAAGCGCCTGCTTGGGAAAGCTTGGGCGGCTTCAGAGACCGCGGTTCAATCCCCGGCACCACATGCTGCGCCGAGCCGGCCATAAAAATGAGCGAATAAACAAATAAAGGTTCTGAAACAAGAAAAAAATAAATAAAATTAGAAATTCTAAAAAAAATAAAAAATAAAAAAATAAATCAGCTAGGGCTGCCAGGGTAAAATATTGTTGGTGGCTTAACCAATGGGAATTTAATTTCATCTGTTCTGAGGGTTGGAAATCCAGGACCAACCATTTTGATTTCTCCTGAGATCTCTGGCCTATTCCTTGTATGAGTGTATCGGTCTCGGTCTCTCTGTCTTGGTCTCTTGGTCTCTCTGTCTCTGTCTCTGTCTCTGTCTCTGTCTCTGTCTCTGTCTCTGTCTCTGTCTCTCGGTCTCTCTCTGTTCCCCCCACACACACACACAGGGAATAGACCACAGGGGCTCACCCATGCTAAGTACATGCTCTACCACTGAGCTACACCCTCATTGTTCCACTTCCCCTTTTTTGGTGGTGGTGGTTGGTGGTACTAGGGATAGAATCAGGGCCTTTGCACTGAGCTACATCCCCTTGACACCCCCTTTTAAATGTATTTTACTTTAAGATAGGGTCTTGCCTAGGCAAGGCTTGAGCTTACAGTTCTCCTGCCTCATCCTCCCAGAGTGCTGGGATCTGCGCATGTAGCTCCATAGCTGGCCTGGCTGAGTTTTAAGAACTCAGCTGCCATTGCTTTACAAACTCATTAATGCTGGGCTCCAATAAAAGTTTTAGAGTTACCTGGAGGGGAAATCTGGACTTATGTACTCCTTTTTTTCTTTGTTTCCTTTTTAAAAAAAATTTTTTTTAGATATATGGTATACAATTCAGTAGCTTTCAGTCTTGTACAACCATTGTGGAATGTTTTTGTTGCCCCCAGAAGAAACCCCAGATCCATTTTATCCATCACTCCCCTTGGTCCTACTCCCAGTTCCTAGCAACCACCAATTTATTTTCTTTCTCTATGTAAAGGTTAATGCTAGTCTGGTTATTTCATACAAATGGAATCACACAGTATGTGGCTCTTGTTTGGCTTTTTTCATGAGCTTCTCGTTTTTAAGAAACCCCTAACTGTACAGCCAGGCCAAACAACCGCAGTGCTAGAGAAGCCCTCTTGTGAAAACAAGAAAACTCACAAAGGTCATTGCTCTGAGCCTCACCTCAGCTAACACATTCCTAACAGCACCAGCAGAAAAAGCTGATGAAGTTCTGATTGGCCTGACCAGACCAGGTCACATGCTCACCTTTTGACAATCATAATGTACAGGGAATAATCACATAATTACTCCTTAGGGTTTTGGTTTAAGGAACATGAGGGATTTAGCAAATGATTTTTTTTATTATTTTTTATTTTTAATGACTGTAGTATCTTTTATCACTTTATTTTATTTTTTTCTTGTTTCAGAACCTTTATTTATTCACTCATTTTTATGGCTGGCCCAGCCTGCCCTGAGGGCAGGGCTGGCGCAGCATGTGGTGCCAGGGATTAAACCGAGGTCCCTGAAGCTGCTTAAGCTTAGGAAAGCAGGCACTTTAAACCACTGAACCATCCTGCTGGGCCCCTAGCAAATGATTTTAAATGGGAGACATAATCAATGTCTCTCATGTAGAGGCATCTCGCTTGTTCAGGGATTTTCTTTTTTTTTTTTTTGTCTGTTTAAGACAGGGTCTCGCTGTGCAGTTCAGGCTAGCCTTGAGCTCACTTTTATAGCCCAGGCTGGTCTCAAACTCACACCAGTCCTCCTGCCTCAGCCTCCCAAGTGCTGGGATTGCTTGTTCAGGAATTTTAAGGTGCTAAGGAAAACCAATTAACCTTAAGACTAGGCATGTTATCTGTCTACTGCCATGATGATGGCTAAAAAAAAAAAACATGGGCCAAGGATATAATCCAGTGGCATAAGTGCCCACCTAGCAAGTGCAAAGTCCTGAGTTTGATCCCCAGTACCAAAAATAAAAAATAAAAATAAAAGCTCACCAATACATAGGAGACATACAAGACTGAAGACCTTGCTAAACAATACCGGATGGGAGTATCCACTTGGGGCCCTTCTTTTCTCCCTCTCTGAGGCAGGAACTTTCTTTCCCCCAGTAAATATATTCGGCTCTAAAAAAAAAAAAAAAAATTGGCGCATGCCTGTAATCCCAGCACTCGGGAGGCTGAGGCAGGAGGATTGGTGCAAGTTCGAGACCAGCCTGGGCTACAAAAGTGAGCCCAGGACCAGCCTCAACTGCATAGCGAGACCCTGTCTCAAAAAGGCAAAAAAAAAAAAAAAAAAATACAGGATGAATATACAATGAACAAAACCTACCCTATGGAAAACTGTACAGGACAGACAATGCACTTACGTGCTTTGCTTTCAATAAATAAAATGCAAAGGAAGAAAAACAAGAGAAGCTAAACAGTTAAAGACATTAAAACTAATGAAGTTTACTTAGATCTCAAACTTATGACATCTGTGAAAAAACTGAAAAATCTGAACATTAGACTTCAATGATATTAAGGAATTGATTCATTCCTAAAATATGATAATAGTATCTTTAAACTCTTTTTTTTAAAATTTATTTTTTCTTGTTTCAGAACCTTTGTTTGTTTATTCACTCATTTTTATGGCCAGCTCAGCCTGCTCCAAGGGCAGGGCTGGCGCAGCATGTGGTGCCGGGGATCGAACCACAGTCCCTGAAGCCGCCCAAGCTTTTCCAAGCAGGCGCTTTAGACCACTGAGCCATCCCGCCGGGCCCCATGTATCTTTAAAATCTTTTAGACATTGTTTCTGATGTTTTTATGAGTAAAATGATAAAATGTATGAGATTTGCTTAAAAATATTATAAGAGAAGGGAGTCAACTGAGAGACTGACCTGGCGGATGACTTATAAGGTCCAAAGGAGGTTGGGCTACTATAACATTTGTTTAATTATTGTTATTGTTTTGCTGTACTGAGAAATTGAGGGGGTTTTGTTGTTGTTGTTTTGGGTTTGTTTGTTTGTTTCAGGACCTTGCACTTGCCAGGCAGGTACTCGTGCCGTGGAGCTATCTCCCTGGCCCTCTGTACTGAGAAAATGAACCTAGGACCTTCACATGGTCACATCCCCAGCCCTTTTTATATGTTTTATTTTGAGATAGGATTTTACTAGTTAATAAATTGCCTAGGCTGTCTTAAACTTCTGATCCTCCTGTTTCAGTCTTCTAGAGTGGTGGGATTATAGACATGCACTAACATGCCCACATATTCTGTATCTTTTTTATTATTATTATTTTTAATGTATTTAGGATGGGGTCTACAGGGTTTTACTACACAGATTCCTAGTGATCCTCCTGTTTTCAGCCTCCCAAGTGCTGAGATTACAGGTTCACACCACCACACCCAGTCTCAGTTACTGGCTAAGCAAGTCCTGGGGGTGGGGCCAGGGTTAAATCCTGGTCCGTGAACCTGTCTAAGCAGATGTTTTATTTATTTTTTTTATTTTTTTATTTTTTCTTGTTTCAGAACCTTTGTTTATTCACTCATTTTCATGGCCGGCTCAGCCCACCCCGAGGGCAGGGCTGGCGCAGCATGTGGTGCCAGGAATCGAACCGCGGTCCCTGAAGCCGCCCAAGCTTTCCCAAGCAGGCGCTTTAGGTCACTGAGCCATCCCGCTGGGCCCCTAAGCAGATGTTTTAGTCTGCTGAACTATCTGGCTGGCCCTGTGTATCTTTTAATGTATGTGTAAGTTTCTGCATAATAAATGTTTACAAGTAACAAAAGCACATACTGAGGCCGACTTGTTTTTATTTTTATCATTAGTGGTATGAGTTTCTGTATGTAAAAAACTACATTTCTTTTTATTTATTTATTTATTTATTTTTTTAATTTTATTTTATTTTTCGAAAGACTGGAGTTCAAACTCACGACCTTGCACTTGCGCCACAGAGCTATCGCCCCAGTCCCTTACATTTCTATTTATTTATTTATTTATTTATTTTTATTTATATTTATTTATTTTCTTGTTTCAGAACCCTTATCTGTCTATTCACTCATTTTCATGGCCGGCTCAGCCTGCCCCGAGGGCAGGGCTGGCACAGCATGTGGCGCCGGGGATCGAACCGCGATCCCTTAAGCCGCCCAAGCTTTCCCAAGCAGGCGCTTTATACCACTGAGCCATCCGGCCAGGCCCCTACATTTCTTTTTATTTTATTTTTTTATTTTTATTTTTTAAATTTTTATTTCTTTTTCTTGTTTCAGAACCTTTGTTTATTCAGTCTTTTTTTTTTTTTTTTTTTTTTTTTTTTTTTTTTTTATTCAGTCATTTTTTATGGCCGGCTCAGCCTGCCCCAAGGGCAGGGCTGGCACGGCGTGTGGTGCTGGGGTTTGAACCGCGGTCCCTGAAGCTGCCCAACCTCCCAAGCAGGCGCTTTAGACCACTGAGCCATCCCGCTGGGCCCCTACATTTCTTTTTAAAAAGAGAAAGAAAAAGAACACTCTAAACACTGTGGAATGGGGCCCAGC
>PVJA010050306.1:0-13375 GCA_004027025.1 Myocastor coypus | reverse complement strand
GCTCTTCCGATCTAGAGACAGAGAGACAGACTGGAGCTCGAGCTGGTGCTGCTGCTCTGCTGCCCTGTTTGGTTGGCTGCCTCTGCCGCCATTTTGTTGCTGTTCCGCCGCCATGAACTGGATGCTCTCCACCCTGCTCCACTCAGCCTTGGGCCAGCCGAATATGGACTGAAACCTCTACGAACTGTGAGCTAAATAAACCTTTCCTTCCTTCATTTTGAGTGTTAGGTATTTGTCCCAGCAACGAGCAAAAAGTAACTAATACAGGGTGCCTCTGGCTTTCTCCTGCACTCTGGCGTCCTCCTGCTCTCCTAGTGCTCCTGGAGTCCTTGGCGATTCTTGGCATCTATGTCCAGGCAGATAGGACGCATGTGGGGGTGAGTGTAGGAGGGGACTTGGGGGACTGGGGAGTCTGGAGGGTAGGGGGTGGGGCTGGGGGAGGGGCAGAGACACAGCCTGGGGCATAGAG
Organism: Myocastor coypus; assembly: GCA_004027025.1. Classification (NCBI taxonomy): domain Eukaryota; kingdom Metazoa; phylum Chordata; class Mammalia; order Rodentia; family Myocastoridae; genus Myocastor; species Myocastor coypus. The sequence continues at coordinate 12,906 of PVJA010050306.1, read as the reverse complement.
ACTTCCATAGTATTCTTAAACTCTGAGTGCCCACCTTCACAGACAAAAAGGATCACACCTCTCTTTTTTTTAAATTTTAAAATTAATTAATTTTTTCTTGTTTCAGAACTTTTTGTTTGTTTATTTATTTATTTTTGTGGTCGGCTCAGCCTGCCCTGAGGGCAGGGCTGGCACAGTATGTGGTGCCAGGAATCGAACCACGATCCCTGCAGCCGCCTAAGCTTTCCTTAGTGGGTGCTTTAGACCACTGAGACATCCTGCTGGGCCCCTTTTCTTAGTTCTGCGTTCATTTTCTTCCTACTATTCTGACAGGTTTCCTGTTTTCAACTCCGTGGTGAAGATTTTATTTGGATTTTATTGTACTCTGACTCCTTCTCAATATAACCCTGTTTTAAATGAAACTGACTTCAAAATCCAAAGCTGTTCAGAAGGACACATGAAATAGATGAAGTAGCAGAGACGTATAAACACAGATAGACGTGTGTGTCCACGTTAACTCAAGTCTGTCTCTAGCCCCCTTCTTTAGTCTTGGTTTATCAGGTTTCTGCTGTTACTATTAAGGTCCTTATGACAGTCTTCTTTTTTGTTTGTTTTTTGTTTTTTTGGGACCAGGGATCGAACTCAGGACCTTGCACTTACCAGGCAGACATTTGTGCCCCTGAGCTGTCTCCCTGACCTCCTTATTACAGTTTTCTTCTCTCATTTCTTTCATTCTGTCTTGAAGATTATCATTCCATAATAAAAATAAAATAAAATAAAAGCTTAAAATAAGAAAACAAATAAATGCCTACTTTAAAAAATTAAATTAATTCAATAGGCTCGAAATTGGTGAGCGAAATACAGTTGTTAAGGAGTTCCAGAGGTCAAGCTCAGCGTGTGGTGTTGGCAAGAACTGCCCGGAGCCCTAACAGCACATGTGCAAGCAGGCTAACTGTGAAGCTGCTTGGTAGTTTTTCTGTGCACAAATTTAAATAATTGTTCATACAAGTTTATAATCCCCTGAAAGGGTTGTTTTTCTTTTACAATTTGGCTCAGTAATCTCTTTTCTTCTTATCACCATTTTTCATCTTTGAGTCATTTATATTGATGAAATAAATAACCATAAAAAACTATAATGATGGACACTTAGAAGAATCCAGTATTTTCACTGTCACTCTGTACTGATACGTCAGCATCTAAAATCAGTGATTCAAGGGCCTTGGAGATAGCTCAGTAGAATAAGTGCTTGCCTGGCAAGCACAAGGTCCTGTGTTTAATCCTCCACCCCACAGAAAGAAGCAGAAAGAAAGAGAGAGAAAATCAGTCATTCAAAGCACGTATCTATTTAGAAGATTATAAATGTACCAGAGCAAGAGAAAGGGATTTATAGCTGACACTTTTAACGGAGAGTATGTAATTTTGAAACACTAAAAATATCAGAAAACATTTTGATGTACCAAAATACAAATATATATGTAAACATATATACATATACATGCATGTGTGTATATAGATATCGGCATACACACATATAGACATATGTATATGTCCATATATATCTCTACTTAATGCCTATGTGTGTATATATATATATATATATATATATATATATATATGCATGCGTGTACATAGATATGAGCATATCTGTGTAGATGCATAGGTAGTTTAATGAAGCCTCAGACTTCACAGAGTCAGTGACCAGTGCTAGTCCATGGCTCTGTAGTCTATTATCTCAACATCTTGCTCTATATCTGAGTGGCAGCTGACTGGTGTATTAGACATTTTCATCGTGTGTCACTTGATTTTTTTCCTTTTGCCGAAGCAGCACACATTACTGTTATTAGTGTCACTACCTGAGGCGCACTCATCTTTCTAGTGCACTAGGGGACAGCGCGGGACTCACACAGGCATTACTCCTGCGGAATGTCCAAGTGTGACTGCTGTCCGACAGGGCACATGTGCACTGGTATGAACCGCAGTCTGCACAAGCCACTTCTGCCATGAAACAATGCTCTGGTGTAGCAGGATGGCTGGCAGCACACGGTCACCTACCCCAGAGCCTGGCAGCGGGCAGCACGCGGTCACCTACCCCAGAGCCTGGCAGCGGGCAGCACGCGGTCACCTACCCCAGAGCCTGGCAGCGGGCAGCACGCGGTCACCTACCCCAGAGCCTGGCAGTGGGCAGCACACGGTCACCTACCCCAGAGCCTGGCAGCAGGCAGCACGCAGTCACCTACCCCAGAGCCTGGCAGTGGGCAGCACACGGTCACCTACCCCAGAGCCTGGCAGGCCTGTTACCAGCAGAAGCTAAGCAGGCCAGGCTCTCCCAGCAAAACAAGCCCCAGGATGTGTTCTACTGACAAAGTCTCCCTGTTCTTGTGAGACACAGAGCTAGAGAATTTAAATCACCCAACCCTATCTTCTTGGGATTTAAAGACTTGAGTAAAGCGAATGGCAGTAATGTTTTTTCATTATGTCACTAGGTGGAAGATTTTAACTTCTTGCCTATAACTAAGGCAGACTTTGCTTAAGGATTTCAGCTCTTACTTACTGACTTTTAGTGGAGCCAACACCCTTTGTATAACATGCGAGTAAGCTTGTGACATCCTTCAGTTCGAATTCTCTAATGAAACCCAGAAGCTTGAAATAAGGCTTGGTGAGCTTGCTTCAGAGAACATGCTCAGTGTCAGAGCTCCAGCCCGGCAGCCTATGCCGACGAGGCGCATGTCCTGGACATTTAGGGTAGCAATCACTTGGCCCATTTCCTGTTCATACCACGTAGATAGTAAGGGTCTGCTGGCTCCAATTTTTTCTGGCTGACATTTTAATCAAAGACTAGAACAAAAAGCTCAGACTTACTAGTCGCAGTGGAAGCACACAGCCCTCTCCCCGTGCAGAAGTGGCTTGGCGTAGTGAGCATGAAGCCAGACCCCAGGTCTACCCGACTGCCAGGGCTGAGGGTGCCACGCAGGAGCCCGCTGCTTACCGCCCTGTTGACCTAGGTGGGTGCCACTGTCCAAGCACACGCAGAGCAGTAAGGGGCTCTCCGTCTCTAGCTCTGGCTCTTGGTCTTAAACTCTGGACTGCTCCTCAGGGGGACACGGCCCCGGCTGGGAATTGGCCAGCCGGTGCTGTGCCTAAGTGATCCAGAGAAAGTCTGCAATGACCCTTGAGGCCAGGGAATGTGGCGTCCTCAGAGGCCCGCCCTGGCCCAGGGCAGGGTCCTCCGGCCGCTCCTCCAGGCTCTGCGCAGGCGCAGCTGTGGGTGCTCGCAGTCACGTGTCCCCTGAGCTGCTGGATAGCGTATTCTCTTTTATTTTATTTCCACCTGAAAGTGAGCTGGATCATAAACTTCTATGTTATCCCTGGAAATAATCACATGCTGTTTTTTTTTTTTTTATCTACTAATGAATTATAAGTATTTATTTTATAATAAACTGTTCTTTCATTCTTATGATATCAAGCTCTCAGACCATAATTTTTAATTATTTTGGTGTACTTCTGGGTCAACATTGCTGGGATTAATTTGTTCTGCCCTGTGCATGCCCATAACAGATCCTGGCATATAGATTTCTCTAAAATTTTCCTCTCACTTTGGTACCAGCATAGTTCTACTCTAATAGAGTGAGTTAGAATTCGTGTGTCTTAGTTATGGAAGATATTGGGATAGAATTATATGAACTCCTTTAACTGTAACTTTTAGTTAAATTCATATTAAAGGTAAAATTATTACATTTTTATTAAAGAAAGTTTGTGTTTTATCACAATTATAGTTGTTATTAATTTAATCTTTTTAGTTATGCACATATTCATTTTATTTATTTTCTTTTAAAACTTTCCTCTTTATTAAGTTTACTTTTAATTCAGTGGTACTGCATTGTACAAATTAATCAGCCTGGCTTACGTATTTCACTGTGGTTCTTGATACATATTTTATGCTTTAATTTTAGGCTCAGGAAATCCCTTTAGAAATTTATATGTGGCAGGTTCACCTGTGATGAATTCCTTTGGCTTTTGGAAGGGGTAAAAAATGTATTTCTCCCTAATTTCTTTTTTTAATACATTTTTTAAAAGAATTTTTTATTTTATTTATTTATTTTTTCTTGTTTCAGAACCTTTGTTTGTTTATTCACTCATTTTTATGGCCGGCTCAGCCCGCCCGGAGGGCAGGGCTGGCGCAGCATGTGGTGCCAGGGATCGAACTGTGGTCCCTGAAGCCGCCCAAGCTTCCCGAAGCAGGCTCTTTAGACCACTGAGCCATCCCACCAGGCCCCTCTCCCTAATTTCTAAATTAATTTAAAGGTGAACTATTGCATGGTAGTTTTCTCTTCAGTACGTTAAGTATAGCATTGCATTTCTTTGGAATCTACAGTTTTTATTGAGAAATCCACCAACATTTGTATCCACCTAGCTTTGTATGAAATGTGCAGTTGTTTGTGGGAGACCTTAGCCAGTGCCCAGAGCAGATGGTTGGTAGAAATTCTGTCAAGAAAGATGAGACTCAAGAGATTTGTTCAGGGAAGGACTCATTGGCTGCTGGACTCCAGATGATGGGTGATATCATCTGAAGTAGCAACTCTGATTGTATTTTGCCTCTGTAGAGAAACTACCTCAGAATGAGATTAAAGATGGTGGACCGATGAATCTTGCAGAGGACATTTTGAGGCAGTGGAATGTTGAGCGCATGGCATGGCTATTGTTGTGGGCCTTTAGCCAGATTTTGGTTGACAATCAAAAGCAAAGAGGCCATCAGAATGACTTAAAAGTTGTCCATTTGTGCAGAAAAGAAGCTCTGGTAAAATTGTGAACCGCAAAGACAGAGCAGAGAAGATCTTGACTGATGGAAGGAATAGAGGCCCGATGGCCTGAGTGCATCACAGGAAGCAGCAGGACTCTGCTCTTGAAAGCCTCACAGTTGCAACGATGAGAGGCTTTGTCTTGAGAGAAAGCCCCAGCACACATGCTTTAGAATGGTCAACGCCGCACCACATTTCAAAATGGCAGCAGCATAGAGAATGTGCTCCTGAGAGGTGGAGTCAGTGTGCTCAGGGACCCAGGCACTCCGGCCTGGCCCCTGCTCCTGCAGGAAACAGACAGTGCCATCATCCATGGGAGGCTAGTTTTCAGTGTATGCAAAATGCAAGACTTGTGGGGTCGGCAAGGCTTTCACCCCAATTTCAGAAGGTGTCCTGAGAGGGCAGGCCGTGAATGCAATGGTACAGGGCACACTCCAGGAATTTGGGGAAACAAGAAACATGAGTCAATAGAGCAACCGCTGAGGAATTCGTATGGCTTTATTTAGGGAAATTTGGTATTGTTTCTAATTTATTTTTTCTTTACTTTCTTAATTTTCTTGAAACTATTTTTCATTCTGTTAAAGAAAGAGAAGAAAACTTTACTCAACAATACTCAAGAAACAAGGCATTCAGGGTATAGAAATGATTAAGAAAATATTAACCAGCCTGGTAATGCATTCTTTAATGATTCATCTAGGAAATGTGTGCAAATGTTTGTTTCTATATTGCTGTGGAAAACACTCCACGCCTCCATTTCTGACTGATCTCGCGAACTCTTGCTTTGCAAAGGTGTGAGCCCCCCATTCATCAGCCTCATCTGTGCATATGAGTTCAGCTTCTGCCCTGGTTGGAGTCTTCATGTTCCCTGCAGGATTTTTTCCCTTATTCTCCCCAAGTTGCCTGTAAGTAAGTCCCTCCAGGGAGAGGTGCCACGTGTACCCCAGGAAGGCCCCTCGGAGAGCCTGCACCGCATTACCTCATATTTCGAGCCGTGCCAGAGCTTGCCGCAGTGCGGAGCACTTCACAGAGGAGCAGAGGAGCCACGGAGGAGTTATGCAGCTCTGTCTCGCTCGAGTTCTCGCCACAGCATCTAACCCTGCTGACCAGGAAGGGCGTGCTTGGAGGCTGCGGGGCAGCCTTGGTCCACTAGGTGAGATCTTCTCAGTCAACCTGTTTGTCTCACTGTGTGCATTACTTCACAACCTTCATTTCTTTTAGGAAGGTTGCAGAGCTAAAATCAGAAAAAAAAAAAACCCTTGGTAGAGGGTCATTTCTATCATGCAGCTTCCTGCGCTCTGACTTGGGCCCGGCCTCCTGGTGTGCTGTCAGGCCTCTGCTGCATGAGTAGAGACCGCTGATAATTCCTACTTCTGAAGAGGTCCAGGTAGCTTCCAGATGGGTTTCAGAATATTCATAGAGTCAAATGGCACTTTCCACTTCGAGGGTTTCTCTTTATTTCCCCCTATAACATTTAGAATGAAGAATTAGAAGTGTTTCAATGTTCCGATCCCAAATGGTAGGTATTAGCTTCTCCAATTTTCAGGAATCATGAGATTTTCCATGTTTCCTTGGCAAAGATGTCTCAGAAAGAGGCCTGACTAGGCCAGGGAGATAGCTCAGTGGCTTAAGTGCATGCAGGACTGCCCAGTGTCTCCATCAGCGCCTAGCTAGGCTTCAGCATCAGAGCACAGGAGACCTGAAGGCGCAGGGATGCAGGCCGTGCCCCTTTGCTCCACTGCACCCAGGCTAGAAATTTCTGTTGCATCATTGCATATTTTGCAAGCAGAACAAATTAGGGGGGAAAAAAAAGAAAGAAAGAAAAAAAAAGAAACAAGCATGGTGGTGTACCTCTGTAATCATAACACTCAGGAGGCTGAGGCAGGAGTATCGTGGTGAGCTGAGACCAGGCTGGGCTCCAAAGTGAGCTCAAGTGTAGCCTGACTGGCATAGTAAGACCCTTTCTTAAAAAAATAGTACAGAACTTCACTAAAGAAAATGATAGGAAATCAACATATTGTTGTCTTCAAATTAATGCTTCAGATTATCAGATATCATATCATGATGGTTTTCATGCTTTCATTTTTTTTTTAACAGAGAAAACACTTTCTTTCTTCTTTTTTTTTTTTTTTTTGCATACCCTGTATAAGTGAAAGAAACGTGCTGCACCTCTTAGACAGCACGCATGCCTGGGCTCATGGAGTCCACATGCATGCTCTCATGCTCTGTAGATTTTAGATGTAAAAATGTCTACAGTGAACTTTCTTAAATTAATATCTTTCATTTCAAATGTATTGGTCAATGCACATTTCAGTGCTTTTTGAACTTATTAGGTAAATTCCTGACCTGGTTACTTGATTTTTTTATTTGTTTGTGGAAAAGGGGTTTGAACTCTTGACCTTGCCTTTGCAAGGCAGGCAGTTGTGCTATGGAGCTGTGGTTCCTGGATTGTTCATTGGTGTTAATAAAGGTATTCTTAAAGGAATAACACTTCAAATTTCAAATAGTGTGAGGTCCCAGAGTAGTAAAATTTCACAAATGTGCTTTGCCTTTTCCCTATGATGTTAGCACACATCTTAAGAAAATTCCATCTGATGAGACCACCTCATTTTGTGACATCACCGCTGCTAAAAACGAGTTCTCTTGCACGAGCAGAGGGGCTGTAGCTGAGGGGAAGCTCTCAGAGCTATGCTGTGGTTGTATTATTTATTGTCTGTATAGTTTCCCTTGGTCTGTGTCGGTGTGTGGGTCTTTTTCTCTGTCTCTGTCTCTCTTGGTCTCCTCTCTCTCATCTCCCCTCTTCTTGGTCTCTGTCTCCATCTCCGTCTCTGTCTGTGTCTCTGTCTCTACATGTGCCTCTGTCTCTGTGTCTGCTTCCGTTTTTCTGTGTCTCCCTGTGTTCCTTCAGCCTACCTTGTCTTTCTTACGCTATCTCTCCCTCTCTCTCTTATAGAAATTCAGATCCAGCATCCTAACTGGACCTGTTGACATGGATTAAATGGTGTCAGCGGATTCCTCAGGCTAATCACGTGACTTGCTATACCACGATTACTTAAATAAGAAGTTCCTCAAGACTTATTTTCCCTCTGGTGTCACCACTCCACTGTAGGCCAAGTGGGCACTCACAGACGTCCTTCACGCTGGTCTCCTCTCTGTTCCCTGGTCCCCTGCACAATGTCTCATCAAACAAGAGCGACTCAGTTCATTCTCAGGGGCTTTTCAGATTCCCAGGAATTGAGATACGTAGTCATCCTGTTTTTCTTGTTTGTCTACCGATCTGGCCTGATGGGAAACCTCTCCATTGTCACAGCTGTGCTTCGAGACAGCCGTCTGCACTCCCCCATGTACTTCTTCCTGAAGAATCTCTCCTTCCTGGACTTGTGCTACACCTCGGTCACCGTGCCCAAGGCACTGGTCACCTCCACCACGGGCTCTGGGCTCATTTCCTGTCGGGAGTGTGTGGCCCAGCTTTGCGTGTTCATCGCCCTGTCTTCTACTGAGTGCTTCCTGCTCATGGCCATGGCCTATGACCGGAGCTTGGCCATCCTCAAGCCCCTGCTCTATGGGACCATCATGCACGAGAGGCTGTGCTCGGAGCTGGTGGCCGTGGCCTGGCTCAGTGGGGCCATGTACTCCGCCTTCCACACCTTCAACACTTTCTCGCTGCCCTTCTGTGGTCCCAACCTTGTGGAGCACTTCTTCTGCGACATCCCTCCGGTCATGCGCCTCGCCTGCGCTGACTACCGCCTCCACGAGCAGGTGGGCTTTGCGGTGAGCAGCCGCGCGGTCATGAGCTCCTTCGCCCTCACGGTGGTCTCCTATGCCTGCATCGTCTCTGCCGTCGCGCGCATCCCCTCGGGGACAGGCAGGTGGAAAGCCTTCTCCACCTGCTCCTCGCACCTGACAACGGTCCTTCTGTTTTATGGAACCGGAAGCTCTGTGTACCTGAGACCCGCCTCTCGGTACTCCCCCACGCAGGGCCGCCTGGCATCTGTCTTCTACTCCGTCCTCACCCCTACGCTGAATCCTGTTATCTACTGTCTGAGGAACAAAGACATGAAGGCGGCCCTGCAGAGGCTGTGCTGCCCAGGGAAGCGGGTCCCTTGAGCTCCTGAAGGCTGCGTGTGTGGTCCCCCCGACAAGCCTCCCTCTTCTTGCCTGCCTGCCTTCGCTATGGCACTGTCGACCCGGGAAACCCCGCGCACCAAGCCACGGCGCTATCGCTCTCCTCTCCTCAATAGTCTCTCACAGCATGAACCTGCTGTACGCGCCTAACGCACAAGGGCTCGGGCCTGACGGGCGTTCAGACGCAAGCCTCTGCTTGCCGAGTTCTCGCTTGCCTGTGCAAATAGAAGGCACTGTGGCATGCAGAGACACGGACACATCACTGACGTGGCTCTGACAACAAGCCAGAGGATCTTTGTGTTCTTATGTTGGATTGTCCTTACCATCAGCCGCCAGGTGTACAATCACACGCTGTTGCAAAAGCACTCTGTGTCCTTATCAGGAAATACAAACTGTAAATTTCTACCTAAGAAAATTTCTTGTCTATTTTCTTGAATTTTAAAAATTAATTTTAATGAGAAAAAATATAAAATAGCAATGAAACAGTTTTATAACAGGTAAGTCGGAGGTTACTATAATTAATACATTGCATATTGTTGTCTTTGTAGCAATTATTTAGCAAACAAGATGCAGACATGATATCTTGTCTAAAGAACAATCGCACAAACCTTTATTCTGAAGTAAGAGAAGTAGCTGTATATCTATCCTAACTCTCTTATGTATACATATGTATTTTTTTCTTTATTTTCATAACAAAATGGGCCTTTATTTACACTTTTGTGGAGTTAACAGCGCATGACACGAGGTTGCCTAGTAACTGATAGCTAACCTTAACCAGTCAGGATGTTGACCTCAGGAGTGAGGCAGCTTGTTTGTTTTAGACACTGGGCCTAGGCCCACCTACCTATAATTGATAGAATTCTTAGCTTCGTGGCTCCCAACGTATTTCTCTCTCTTTTTTTTTTTTTTTTCAGAGATGGATTTTACCTTGCAGTTAGAGAAACTGTGTTTGTGGAAGTCTTTAAAGGACCTTTTCATGCTTTAAGCCAGTCTACAGATCGTAGGTGTGTGAATTCAGCAGAATAACCCAATCTAGTTCAGTAGTCCATAATAGTAGTGGGTGATCAGAACTGGCAATTGTCAGAATTTGTTGACTTGTGCCTTTTACAGCTAAGCATATTAATATGGCTTTACTTTTTATACCTCATGGTTATACTTCTTTGCTGGATGGTGAAGACCAAGTTAAAGAAGACCTGTATAACTCAAAATGTAACTTTTGTATCTGGCAAGGTCAGTCAAACCCCCTGAGAATTTCCCTGGAAGCCTTGTACAGCACCTTGTAGTTCTTTTGTCAGTGTCAGCCAACTCCACCAGTCACAGCCACTCCTTGACCAGTTCGCTGTCTGTGAAAGGCTAAGAGAATTTTTCCCTCTAGGTGACTCTCCTTGACCTAAGACAATCTTGCTCAGAGGCTACAGATTCTTATTCTTTTTCTTTTTCTTTTCTTTCCTTCCTTTCTTTCTTTCTTTTTTTTTTTTTGTCTTTTTGAGACAAGGTCTTGTTATGCAGTTCAGGCTGGCCTTGAGCTCACTTTTGTAGCCCAGACTGGTCTCGAACTTGCACCGATCCTCCTTCCTCAGCCTCCCACATGCTGGGATTACAGGTGTGTGCCACCACACCCGGCTACAGATCCTTTTTCTTGAAATACTTACCACATATTTTTCTTAGGGTTTGTTCAGAGCCCATGAGGAATCTAGTGTAATGTGCTTAGAGAAAGGTTCTGCTCAGTTTTACACAATGGGCTTTGCAGGTTTCAGTAGATGATATCGGGGAGCACATCTAGGAAGCAGTAAATGCTGGCGCACTCATCAGGAAGGAGACCTGAGCCGAGCGCATGACCAAGGGATTTGCATGGGGCTGCTAACAGTGGGTTCCGTAAACAACGGCTGAGGGTGACTAAATACCGTCCTGGTTATTCCACAGTAAAGGAAGGCAGGAATAGCAGAGAACAGAAACAAGCAGCCAGGTCGATAGAACAAATGAGTCGTAGCTTCACAGAAGAATAAGTAGAGGTTGAAATGCAAATGGAAAACCGTCCCAAGGGCAGCCACAATTTCCCATTTGTGGAGGTATTGTGACACATGAATAGCCATGCAGTTATAAAAACCAGAAAGTTAGAAACAGCAAAGATGAAACCTGGTAGCACCTAATGGTTCATCTGGAAACATTTCCTAACACTAGGAAACCGCTCTCTACTAGAAAGCCTTGCTCTGGAGCTTTGGTCTCCGGAGCATCTTGGAGCGCTCGAGCTCTGTGAAATGGCATGTCAGGGTGAAACCAGTTAAGCCAGTGCTTTTGGTGGCTAGACCCAACTTGGGGCTAGAAAAATAACGAATGTTCTTCTGCCCATAAGAGACCACTAGAGGTGTCCCCTTGGAGACTACCAAGATGTAACAAATGGACAAAGAGTTAGACTTGGTCTATGACGGGGAATTGCATCTTGATCTATTTGATAGTCATTCTCTTTCCATTTTGGCCTGCTGGATGACATAGACCGACTGAATCTTACTCTCAAGTTTATTTATAGAACCTAGATTTTAAGTAGCTGGAACAGGTCAAGCAGCGGGGGCTGTCTGAGGTTCTGGCCACTGGCTCCTGAGCCACCCTGCCCTACAGGCACTGCTGTTGTCACTGGGGCCTTTGGTGGCTTCCAAAGGGTGCACACCTGCTGTGTAGCCTGGTGTTTCCTACCACTGTGCACTTTATAATGGGTAACAAGTTGTGCCTGGATTTCTGCCCAGTGTGTCCTCCTGATGACCAGCGTGTTTTCACTCAGAGGCCAAAGCCCTGCACCTCATGCTGCTGGGCTCCTGGGGGGCTCCTTACTTTAGCAGCAGCAATCTGGCCGGCAGTGCTGTTCTGTGTCCCATGGCCCCTGCAGGAGCCGCGGCTCTTGGCTTCTCTCTCTCTCTCTCGTTGCTTTTGCTCAGTTTTGGGTAGGGCCTGTTCATTTTTCAGTCTGCTCAAATCAATTTATTGGAGGCGTGTCTGCATTCATGCTAAGGGGCTTGTGGCTGCGAGGACACACCCGTCGGTGATCGTCCACGTGGCTGCCTAGTAATGTGGTCTTGCAGCCTGGACCGGGGTCTGGGATCTTGGCAGGCGTCCTCCTCGGGAGCATGGTCGCGTCGCCTGGGCTTCTTCACCCCACGCTGCGCTTCTGATGTGGCCTGAACGCTCACCATCTTAGCTCAGTCTTTCCCTCCCTTTCTGGTACACCTGACCTACTGAGGAAAAGTTGCCAAATGTGCCTATAAAGGCGTGCGCATCACTTCGTTTTGTTCATACAGGAAATTAAAAGAAGGAATCTTTATTAGGACAGAAGGTGAGCATAATTTGTGTTGGAATATTCAATTGTTTTGCTGTTTCCTGCTTGGAAAAATCATCAAGTTTACCAGTTTCAGATAGGTAAATGTCGGATCTCTTTTCTCATCTGGAGTATCTGAGAGAGGAGATTAGAGAGAGGGTGGGGCAGAAATAAGAAGCTAGGAAGAAAGGTACCGAGAACAGCCGGGCCTGAGAACGAAGGTTCACGCTGGGTAGTGCAAGCGGGTACCCCCGCGTCACCCGATCTGCACCCACAGGCGCACCACAGACAGCTCGGTGCCTGGGACCCCGCGCACACTGATGACACGGAGAAAGAAATTTTACCATACAGTGCCATCTGCCTCATTCCAGAACAAAAATGCTCTAAAATCCCCCTGTTCCCACGTGAGTGATTAGGTCCTGCCGTCTCTCGTGGCCTAATCCTGGAGTGAGCTTAGAGCAGAATGTCCTCCAGGGAGGGAGTTCCTGGTCGGGGTGTGAGGTCCCTGGGGGCCTGACTAAGAGGCGTGCTCTGGGCCCCCAAATTAGTCTCACTGCCTGCCTGCCTGCCTGCCTACCTGCCTGTTTATCTGTCTGTCTGTCTGTCTGTCTGCCTGCCTGCCTGCCTGCCTGCCTGTCTGTCTGTCTGTCTGTGTGTCTGTCTGTCTGTGTGTCTGTCTGCCTGCCTGCCTGCCTGCCTGTC
>PVJA010050305.1:0-13353 GCA_004027025.1 Myocastor coypus | reverse complement strand
CAAAAAAAAAAAAAAAAAAAAAAAAAAAAAAAAAAGAAGATTTCACTGGCAGATGATTGTATACCAGGAGGAAAATTTATACTTTATTCTATTCTATAATATTACTTTCGGGGCCTGGCAGGATGGCTCAGTAGTCTAAAGTGCCTGCTTAGAAAAGCTTAGGTGGCTTCAGGGACCGCGGTTCGATTCCCGGCAGCACATGCTGCACCAGCCCTGCCCTCAGGGCAGGCTGAGCCAGCCATAAAAATAAATAAACAAACACACAAAAGTTCTGAAACAAGAAAAAAATAAAAAATAAAAATATATATAAATATTACTTTCAAATTCTAGTTCAAAATTCTATATTTTAATTTTGATGTACTTCTCTCTCTCTACACACACACAGATACACACACACACACACACAGATATATATATATATATGTTGTTTATTTGTTTTTGATTTTCTTTCTGACCTCAATCTTGCAGCAATCCTCCTGTCTCAACCTCAATCTCCCAACTCCTGGGACTACAGGTGTGCAGCACCATGCCCACCAGGCCCAGTCTTATTTGTTTGTTTTGTTTTTTTCTTGTTTTTATGAGACAGGGTCTTAGTATGCAGTTCAGGCTGGCCTTGAACACACTGTGTAGTTCAGGCTGACCCAGAACTCTCAGTGTTCCTCCCGCCTCAGCCTCCCAAGTGCTGGGATCACAGGCGTGTGCCACACCTGGCTCTATTTTACATATTTTAAATGAGCTGTGTTCACTTGTAATACCGGAGTCAAAATGAGATTCCTCCAGCCTCTGCTGCAGAAGGCATGCTAACAGAACCCTAATTGCTCTAGCTGGCTGTTTCTGAATGCTTAAAGGAACACAATGCCTACTCCATATTCCACCAGCCAGCTCAGGGGGCATGGCCTATGGCTGAGGCCTGGTCCCTAGTACCCCACAGTTCTATTACCACCTGGCACAGACAGATATAGCACCGCCCCAGGGAAGAGAGCTCATGACAAGTGAGAAAGCAAGGGGTCCCAGCTATGTCTATTGTCCTGGGAACATAGTATGTTTCCTTTGGATCCAGTTTGGATAATATGCTAGCTTTGAGCCAACTGTACACAGCATAAAAAATGGTACTTAGGGGTGGTGGAATGTGTTTTAGGGTCAGCACACATTTGGCCCTGCTGAGAGCAAGCTAACGTTGAAGGGCAAGTGCTAGTCCCAGAAAGGCTAGTGGGGGAGTGGGGCTACAGACACAGCTAAAACAGAACAAGCACATCAAGTGACAGGACCATCAAATGTAGTCCATAAACCTAGAGAAGCTACATATCCAAGCTGGAAGGAGCGAAGGAAGACTGTGTTTCTCACCTTCTGGAAGTTCTCCTTCCACAAATCTTCCACGACTATGTATCCTCGTAAACCCCAGTCATACAACTTCTCCCCAGTGGCCTTGAAACAAAACAGAAAATAGGCATTGCCATTCCATGCGTAAACAACAAGGAAGAGAATTTGCCATTTTCTCTTCTTCCTCTTTGCACAAGAACTATATTTAAGTATGTGACTGCTACAGGAAGTTTTTGGGATATACACATTAAGAGTGTAATCCCAGCCTGTAATTCCTCAGGAGGGAGGCTGAGGCAGGAGGATCACCACAAGTTCAAGGTCAGCCTGGATTACATATTAAGACCCTGTCTTAAACAAAAATGTAATAGAAATGATAGGCATATATCCTTAGCTTTATTTTGGTTCTGGTGCTGAGTATTGAACTCAAGACCTCCTGAGGCAGTCCTCTGCAGCCGAGCTCACCCTGCCCCAACAGGAATACATCCAAACTTCAAAAACTTCACAAGAAAATGTAGAAGGCCATTGCTGATACGGGAAATTCCTAAAAATCGGCCACAGAAAGCAGTCATCCCAGCTAGCACCTGGTCTGGTACACTGAATCCAAGCAACTCACACCTGCAGTTGCAACATCGCTCACTCCCTTTAGGGGTTCAGATAAAGGAGAGGTAAAATACAAGGAAGATGCTCCCATTTTCCTGGGCCACCAAACATGAAGTCTTCAAATTCTACAGGTTTTCATGATAACCTAATCTAGAGTCACTCCTACAACGTGCCCAGGGTCAGCATCGTGCCCAGGGTCAGCGTCGAGCTCAGGGAGCTCAGAACCTTCATGTCTGCCTGCGGCCAGCTGGCTGTAATTGCCAGCAACTCTTAAGTGTTGAGCTTTCCATCAAAAGTGCTTCTAGAAATCTGCATCCATTGGTCCTATTTATGGGCAAGAATGCTGACTGCTCTTCTCCAAAATAATATTTCTAATTGCTAAAAGCAGTTTCTTTTTGGAGGTAGGGGACCAGGGTTCAAACACATGACCTTGCACTTGCCAGGCAGGCACTTGTGCCACAGAGCTGTCTCCTCAGCCCCTAAAAGCAGTTATTTTCCTCTTCCTTTGAGCAGCAGTGCTTGGCTGACAGGGCACTCTCAAATGAATTCCTTCTAGCTTGTGTGACAGCAAGGAGGTGAGGACTTCAAGGGAGCCAGGTGTCTTGCTGTATGCCTATAAATCTAAGGCAACAGGACCAACCACAAGCTTGAGTCCCACCTGGGCAACTTAGCAAGACCCTGTCTCAAAATGAAAAATTAAACAGGCTAGGAACATAGTTTAGTGTAAAGGCCCTGGATTCAGTTCCTAGTACTTTAGAGGGCAAAAAATAATTAAACTCCTTCCTACTGACTTTAAAACTAAATAAAAAGGGCCAGGCTGATAGATCAGTAGACTAATGGGCGTGCTTGGGCAGAGTGTAGCAGGTGGGGTTCAATGCTAGGAATACCATGCTGGCCCCACCCGTGGGGCACACTGAGATGGCCATTGAGACTGGACATGGTGGCACAGGCGAACCTATAATCCCAGCACTTGGGAGGCTGAGAACAGGAGGATCACTATGAATCCAAATCTGTGCAGGGAGACTCTGTGGACCCTGTAGACCCTGTCCTAAATACAGAAAAATAAATATTTAAATAAATAAATGCATATATACATACATACATACATACTTACATACATACATAAGGATACAACTCAGATTTGCATCCTACCATCTTTGCTATGAATACAAAAGATGTTTAAGATATTGTGCTACATATGTTGTGGGATTTGAGACAAAGAGAGACCGTCACTCTAGGGGAACCACATCTGTTTCTCAACCCCCAGCAAAGTACCCCCAACCTAACCTAGTCCTATACTACTTAAACTGTAACAGACTGAGAGTGTTAACATTATTACCTTTATTATTAATAATTAAGGACTCAATGACCTTACTGTTCCTTAACTAGTGCACAGCAGGGGCACAAGCATTAATCCTCTGCTTCCAGTCCATTAGAAATTATATGAAAGTTCCTTCAAAAGGTTCATCATATTGATCATAGCACCATGTAACACTAAAACTGTGCTTGGAATGCATGTCACTCTTGTCTTTTTGATGTGTACTGCTCCCAGCGTAAACTCAGTTACCGTTATTCTCTCTCTCAAGAGTATTAGTTGAAAGTAAGAGACTGGGCCAAATACCATAGGATTGACAGGCTACAATTTTGTATTTCCTTGAATTTCCAAATATCTGTGTAAAAATTGTGTAACTGCTTATATCACATTATATGGAACATTATTAGAATATCAATGATGGTCAGAAAATATCAATTCCAAGCTAAGTCAAAGATGTTTGATACTCAGAAAGCCAGTGATGATAAGCTCAAGCACCTATGTTATAGAGTAATAGTATCACAAAGCTTTTCTGCTGGAGGGCTGAGAATGTAACAGACCAAAAATTGGAGAAAAACAAGGGCTATGAGGATAGCCAACATTTTGGCCCTAGCCCTTCAAAGTCAATAAGGACTCAGGATATAACAGAACCTGTGCTGTAACATCCTATAACTCAGTGGTGTCCCAAATTTTCTGGTGAAGGAGATTATGGGACCTCAGAGGAAAGGGATAAATGAACTATAGTGCATCTAAGGAGAGTCACCCAGAGAAAAGCATTCTCTCAGGTGTTCACAGAAAGCAAACTGGCCAAGCAATGGCCATGACTCGTCCCGAAGGCTGACACTAACAACAGTTCTACAAAGTACTGTATATGGTCGCAGACTTAATCCTGAGGGGATTTAACCTTGGAAGATACAAAAAAATGAATGTTTTCTTATACAGGTCTTGTTTCAATTTGCCCTTGATCACCCAGCAAGAAAAAAAAAGCTTAATTACAATGCATGAAACACAGAGCTAGATTGATGAGATGAGCTGTAGGAGGCTTGGATCAATAGCCTCCAACATTGCAAGCTTCACTGGGGGCCCACTGCAATTGTAGAACATTGGACTGTGTATGCATCTGCTTCCTCTCAGTTCAAAGATAATAATTTTCTTTTCTTTTCTTTTTTTCTTAGCAACATCAGTAGGAAGGTGGGTCATGCCCACACACTGTGATCTGTAGAACTACTGTGAGGACAATATGCAATGTGTCAACTGTTAAAAAAAGAAAGGGGAAAAGAAAAAAAAGTAATGTTGATTGAATGTGTTAATGTTTAATTGTTTGATCAATCTTATATACCTATATCTATCAATCTAAACTGATCTGATGATGAAAATATGTAATATAACCATTGTAATAAAAATAATAATAAATAAAATTTTAAAAAGAAATTATATGAAAGTGAGGCATTAGGGCTCACACCTGTAATCCCAGGGCTCAGGAAGTTGACGCAGGAGGATTCCTATAAGGTCAAGGCCAGCCTGGCCTACATAGTAAATTCAAGGGCAGCCTAAACTACATAGTGAGACCCTGTCTCAAAAAAAGAAAAGAAACAATATAGATTAGAACCTTTCTGGAAAGATCTACAAAGCAATGTCTCCCACATCAGGGCCCAGGAGAGTTCCACGTAGAACCACTGCCTGAAACAGGACCCTGGTCCCTGTTCTGACCTAAGGAATTCAGGGAGATCAGGTATCAATCCCATCTGGGCAGCATGCTCAGGACCTGACTTTGGCAAATGCACTGCTGTCCCCTCCTGGGACTGAACTGTGATGTGATTCAGTAGTTCTGGCAACAGGGTCCCTCTCTCCACAAGGACCTCAAAACCAAAGCTGGTCTTGTTTTTGCTAGACTTCATCTCCTCTCCTCTCCTCTCCTCCTCTTCTTTTCTCTTATCCTGTTGCTTTTTGAGAGGGGAGCATACACTGGCCTTGAAGCCAGGGTATTTGCACAGAACAACAACCCCAGCCCTCCTAAGATTTTTATTACCTTTTTTTTTTCAGTGACGGGGTCTCACTATATAATTCAGGCTAGCCTTGAACTCACTATGTAGCCAAGGCTGGTTCTGAACTCACAGCAGTTCTCATGTCTCAGCCTCCCAAGAACTGGGATTCCAAGTGTGTGCCTCCACACCAGGCTTTTATTTTTCCCCCCTTTCTTTATGTTTTGAGACAAGGTCTGAGGCTGGGCATAGTGATACACATCTGTAAACCTAGCATTTAGGAGGATGAGGCAGGAAGATCAATGTGAGTTTAAGGCCAGCCAAGGCTACATTGTGAATTGAAGACCAGCTATAACTACATAGTGGAACCATGTCTCAAAAAGAGAGACAGAGTGTAGCTAGGTTGCTAAACTGCCCATGTGAGACTTGAACTTCCAATTCTCCATGGCCCTAGCCTCTCTAAGTGCTAGGATGACAAATGTAGGCCACCACACCTGGCCTTGGGCCTGTTATGCTCAGTCTCACTAACTCCCAACTCCACCCCCTAAGTTACCTGCTGGTCTACACAGTGGTCCTCAAACATCACAGGATTCAAAGTACCAGAGGCCTTGCTGTAAGCCAGATGGCCAGCCTTATCCCTTACAGTCTCATTCTGTTGGCCTGGATTGGGATCCGAGACCATACTAGCAGAACCATCGGACCAGGCTTATCCAGGTTGCCTGTCACTGTCATCTCCTCACTCTCCAGAATAACACCAAGTTGATAGCTCTAGGAGCAAGCAGCCAATTGAGAGCTCTGGGAAGTGAACCAAGGCTCACACTGATACCAGGGAGAATGAAAAGAGAACCGGAATTAGCAGCTTTAGAATTACCAGTCTTGGGAGTTAGCTAAGAACTTATACGAAGATGGCAGAGTAGTGAACACCAGAGAAACAGCTTCTCTGAGATTTGGTGTTCAGATGCTAGAATAGCAACATGAGGAAGAGGAGGGAAGTGGGTCCGCAGGACCAGCAAGGACCTGAAGTGAGACTTGAAGTTCATTAGGAGAGTGATGAGAGAGACCTCAACACAGAAGAAGGTGGCAAGTGGCGCTTTCTCCATGATCCCTAACTCTCTGGGAGAGGGGCAGCTCCAAACTGCAGACCCACAGCAAATACTGGTGACCCCTGAGGCCTCCACAGAGAAACATACCACAGGAACAGAGCAGTGGACCCAGCAGACTGCAGTGGCTGGTAAGTTATTTGGGTTCAGATGTTCCCCCAGGAGAGGCCAATGTTAATGCATATAGTGGAGAAAAACATGTGGATTTGTTGTGGTTTATCTATATGTGCAAACGAATTTTGGTCTGGTATTATAAAAATGGCACAACAAAACACAGCAAAGTAGCAAATCCCTACATCCCACATAAGTAACTATGAAGGACAGCCAAGGTCTGACTCACCTGGATGAACGTGATAGCTTGTTGTGGGTAATAGATGGAGGCAGCCAATCCCATGAAACCAGGTGGATACACCAGCTTCTTTATTTTTGAACCTAATAAATAAAAAGTTGTGCACACCATCAGAGATTTAGCATTCTCACCATCACAACTGATCTTTTACATTTAATAGTGAATCACCGTTTTTCACAGCCGTACTGATATATAATTCACCCATTTCAAGTAAAAATTTAATGGGTTTTGGCATATTCACAGAGTCATATCATCATCATCACTATAGTCAACTTTTATCATCGAAAAAGAAACGTGCAGGCTATAACTCTGGCTCGGTGCTGTCACAATGGGCAAGTCCATGAAACCAGGAAAAGTAGTGCTGGTCCTTACCAGACATTACTCCAGAAGCAAGGCTGTCATCATGAAGAACGTCAACAACAGCACCTCCAACCACCCCTATAGCCATGCCCTGGTGGTCGGGAGCACCATGGACAAGAAGAAAATCACCAAGAGGTTGAAGATCAAGTCCTTTGTGAAGGTATATAACTATAAACAACTCATTCCCACAAGGTACTCTGTGGACATCGCCCCGGACAAGACAGTGGTCAACAACGATGCCTTCAGAGGCCATGCCCTCAAGTGCAAGGCCCAGCGTGAGGTAAAGGTGAAGTTCGAGGAGAGATACAAGACAAGCAAAAACAAGTAGTTGTTCCAGAAGCCTCAGTTTTAGGTGTATATGCATCATTAAAAAAATTTTTAAAAAGAAACCTGCAACTTTGGGCTGGGAATGCAGCTCAGAGCACACAGTCAGGATGCATATGGCCCTGGGTTCTATCCCCAGATCCCCAACGTGGACAAAATAAAAAAGGAAAGACACACTCACTCGTAGTCACTCTTTGTTGTAGCCTATATCTATAGATGTCTCCTCAAAGCCTCATGTCGTCATAGGCGGGGCTTTTTGAGAAGAGGCTGAATGTAGAGCATGTGACACTGGAATGGATTCAGGGTGCAATGTTAGGATCAAGGGCAGTAGGATTAAGGGTGTGAGTGCTATCTGCCTTAAGTAGCCTGGATAAGATATAAAAGATAGAAAGAGATGTGGTCCTCCTTTGATGCTTTGTTACCTTCTACTCACCATGAACTGTTTCTCCTCTGTGATGCCCCTCTGCCATGGCGACAGTGGACTAAACCCTCTACAAACTGTGAGCCAAGTAAACCTTTCCTCTTTAACTTTGGGTGTTACGTATTTTGTCTTAGCAATGAGAAAAGCAACTAAGATACCTCTCCATTACCCAGGCCTGCAGCCACCAGAAATCCACTTTCTAGGCATTTGCCCGCTGTGGATACTTCATATAAATGGAATCATGAAACATGTGATCCTTTCTGTTTTCTTTCACTCAGCAAATGTTTCTAAGAGAACTATCATTTCTAAGGAAGTAAAAAAAAAAAAGACTGTTTTGAAAAGAAGCAAAGTGGTGTTTTGATTTCCAAGGGTTGTTTTTTTTGTAAATGACAAACAGGCTTCCTATTTAAATACTAAACACAATTGTTCCTTTCTTGTCCTTCCTGAGAAGTCATTAAAATAACAGTAAAAAATAAAATACAGACTAATGTACCCACAATGAAGAGAAAAAGTGGAGGATCATTGGCAGATAAGTGTCAGCCAGGGTTGGACAAAGCCCTGGGTTTAATCCTCAACATCACACACACAAAAACAAAACTCCATCTCAACTACTTTTCAGAACATGGAGAGGCCAAGCAGCTTTGAAGTGCTGAATGAAGGCTGCAGGTTAGGAGGGAGCAGATCTGTCCCAGGCAGAGGTGGCTTATATTGTGGGGATTGCAGATGGCAACCAGGGGTCAAGGCAAGGGGACAAATACACAGCCTAGACATGGACTGCCTGACACATTCCTTCACCAATGCTGTCCCAAGGCGAGAAAGTCATGCCAGACTAAAACTGTAAAAATGGGCTGGACATCACCAAAGAAATGCCCTGGATTTTCTGATGAAAATCAAGAGCATTCTGTGTGTGCATGCCCGAGTCTGAAAATAAAGTGCTCTCCACTCAGCTCCTGGGGAATCACACTAGTTGGACCCTGCCTGTCAGCAAGCCAGCCATGCTCAGAGTCGAGTGGCTTCAACCACCTCAGTCTGAAATACGACCAGACAGTGAGGATCGCTGGCACTACAACACAAAAGAGAAAGACCAAGACAAGCAGGAAAACATGAACTCCAAAACAAAACTGAACCTGTTATAAAGTAGTACCATGGTACTCAAGAACCTACTGCATAAAAAGAAAAAAAATTATGAGAATAAAAGAAAGAGAACAAGAGCTCATGAAAATCACCAACATAAGAAGAAAAAAAAAATGAAAGGATAGTCATGTGCTTATATTGCTTGATCATTTTGTTTGTTTGTTTTTATGTATTTAGTACAGGGTGTACAGGGCCTATCTCAGTTACTCTTCTCTCGTTGCTGCAACAAATACCCGACACACAAAATGAAGGAAGGAAAGGTTTATTTAGCTCAGAGTTACTGGAGGTTTCAGTCCATATTCAGCTGCTTCCAAGGTAGAGAGAGAGGCACATGGCAGAGGGCAGCAGTTCACGGCGGTAGAACAGCAACAATAGTGACAAGCCAACAACACCAACAGAGAGAATCTGTCTCTGTGTCTCTCTGATAATACATTTAGGCTCTCCCCCTGAGGCTGAGGGTAACACTCACACCCATAATCCCAGAAATACTAAGACCACTAATCTCAGTGGGTCACCCATAATCCCAGTGAATCATGAGTTAATCTCAAACCCTAGAAGTCCACACCCCATGACTACATGAGGCTTTGGGGGGGACAACTAGACACAAACCATAACATTCATAGTGATCCTTCTGTTTTCAGCCTCCCAAATGCTGAAATTACAGGTGTGTGAGCACGCCCAGTCTCAATGGCTGTCTCAATGGGCCCCAAGGGTGGGGTTGGCACGGCACTCCTGGGATCTAACCCCAGTCCTACGTAAGCAGGTGCTTTATGCTTGATCGGTTTTTGATGCCTATGTCTTGTATCATGAGCAACTACTTTCAAGATTTCGTACAGTCTTATTTTGAAATTTTACTTTTGTTTTTATTATTTTTCTTCTCTTTAAAATAAAAAAATCCAAAAGGAATGAAATAAAATAATCCAGACAATATGAGACATTTGTAGTCACATTAAGACAACCTTACTACGAATGAATATGATGAGTTCAGGAAGGAAAAAAACAAGAGTAAATTTTCAAAGAAATACCAGATGGCTAAAATCCTTTAGCTGAAGGCTACAAGCCATCAACATGTGTGAGGCAGATGTGAAAGCATCTCAGTGTGTCACAGCACCACGGAAATTCAAAAGCCTAAAAACTGCGCTCTTCAAAGCTTCAAGAAAGTTAAAAAAAAACATCACTTCAGAGGCAACAAGTACGCCGGGCATGGTGGTGCACACCTGTAATCACAGCACTTGGGAGGCTGAGGCAGGAGGATTACCACAAGGTCAAGGCCAGCCTGGGCTACATAGTGAGTTGAAGGGCAGCCCTAATTGCATGGCAAAACTTTGACAGACAGACAGACATTGACAGACAGAGAGACACAGACAAAGAGAGACAGAGACAGAAAGAGACAGAGAGAGACAGATAACAAGACCCTCCGATCTGTAATGATGAATTCTGGAAGGCACGGCCCTCAAAGTTTTGATGGGAAATGAATTCTACCAGTACTCAAGTTGTCTGTCACTGGCAAGAGGATGACGCGAAGCTCTTGGAAAGCTTGTCTCCAACATGTGTGGCTCTCAGATCTACTTAAGCATGTAGCCTAACAACATGCAAAGTGAATCAAGGAGAAGGTGACAGGCGAGCCAAGAGGCTAGCCCAACAGATCAGGAGCCAAGTCCCAAAACAAGAGCTGTCTCAGACTAGGATGCAGGAGGATGGAGCTGTAGGGAGAAGAGAATAGCTGCTGAGCTTGAAGAACCCTGAAGATGATGTACACAACTGGCGGGGGACAAAACTGGAGAATGCACTCAGCCTCACTAGAAACAGGCTCCACTGCAAGGCACAGTGCTGTGGACAGGGACCTGTGCGGGTGTTCGTGAAATGTATGGAAATACATCTCACAATGAAAGTGCTGCAGATTGCAGTTTGGAGTTAAAATAGCATTATTACTATTATCATTTTGTGGTATCAGGGACTCAACACAGGGCCCGCATGGTGGGCTACATCCCCAGTCCTTTTTTATTTTTATTTTTCAGACAGGGATTGCTCGGGCTGGGCTTCAACTTGTGATTATCCTGCCTCAGTCTCTCAGAATGCTGGGATTATAGGCATGCACCACAACATCTGGCTAAATTTTATTTTGACTTAAAAAAAACTTGTGCTAAAGATGCACTGCAGGCCCTTGCACAGTAGGCAAGTGCTCTACCATTGGCTATATTTCTGAGCCTACTGTAAATAAATCTACAAAAGTGAAATTGGGGCTCCTGAGAAGACAAATGGTATTGACCCAGACCATGAATACACTGTTTCTCTCACAGTTCTAACTGCCAGGACTAACTGCCAGCACCGAATGGCATAGTTGTCTTAGAAAAGTCCACTCCCCAGGGCGTCCCCGGACCCCTGGAAGCTCTGTGGGCTCCAGCATTTACCAGGGCAAGCTGACACCACAGCTCTGAGGCCTCCAGGGCTGCTGGTCCACAGTGAGGGTGGTCCAGCCACCTGGAAGGAGGTGTGATCACAAGTCTTAACCCATCTTTCTGCCTCACATCCCAAGAAGCCAAGGGCAAAGGTGTGACTTCCAAGCACTGGCAGAAGAGGCTCATCACCAGTCAGTTCTAAGGATAGCACTAGAAGGCAGTGGTGACAAGAGCCATTTTCCTGGCACTCTCGGACACAGTTGTGACATCCTAATTAGGACAAGGCAGATGCATTTCACCTACCACTCTACTCACCCGCTTCACGAAACCTTCTGACACAACTCACCTCAAAAACCCTGGTAAAATACTTGCTGTCTCCTACATGTGCCTACATGTGCCTCGCTGGGCAGGTGGTACAGGCCTATAATCCTAGCACTCTGGGAAGCGGAAGCACAAGGATCACAAGCTTGAACCCAGCTTGTACAACTATGTGACTTAGCCAAACCTTTTCTCTAAATAAAAACAAAAAGTGCTAGAGATGTAGACTTACTGCTCAGGCCCTGTGTTTAATCTCCAGAACCATCCCCCCACACACACACACACAAATAGGTGGGGCATAAGTATGAAAAAATGTTGGCTCCTGAATTGATTATTAAAATTGAATGAGAATTTAGTTCTTAGTATTCTGTATAACACAGGGGGAGGATATAGAGACTGCAAGGTAAGTTCATTCCACAGGAAAGCTGGGAGCAGTACCAATGCAACACTCAATCTGCACATTAAGTGTTCTTTCTTTTTTTTACAGTAACAGGGATTGAACTCAGGACCTTGTGCTTGCCAGAGAAGCACTTATTCCACTGAGCTATCTCCCTGGCCCAAGTGTTCTTTTTTTATTGAAGTGTTTTTTTTTTTTTTCTTTTCTGTTTTTAATTTATGTATTTGGTACAGGGTCTCACTATGAAGCCGGGATTCATAGGGCTCCTCCTGTTTTTAGCCTCCCCAGCGCTGGGATTACAGGTGTGCACCACTACAAGTGGACTTGGTGGTTCAAATGCTGGCTCAGCACACCCAAGGGTGGGGCTATCTAGTGACAGGGATCAAATTCAAGTCCCAGTGCTTGCCTAAGCAGGTACTTAGTCCACTGAGCTATCTCGCCATCCCTGTTCTTTTTTATCTTTTCTTCTTTTTTTTTTTTTTTTTTTTTTTTTTTTTTTTTTTTTTTTTTTTTTTTTTTTTTTTTTTTTTTTTTTTTTTTTTTTTTGTCTTTTTGAGACAGGGTCTCGCTATGCAGTTCAGGATGGCCTTGAGCTCACTTTTGTAGCCCAGGCTGGTCTCGAACTTGCACCAATCCTCCTGCCTCAGCCTCCCGAGTGCTGGGATTACAGGCGTGCGCTACCAGGCCCGGCTTTTTCTTCTTTTTTTGAGACAGGTTCTTACTGTGTAGCTCAAGATGCTCTCAAACTCATGCCCATCCTCTTGCTTCAGCTTCCTAAGTGCTGGAATTACTGGTGTTCATTACCATGCCCAACTTGCACTCCACATCCTGAAATAACACTTGCTGCAGGGGCCAGGCAGGATGGCTCAGTGGTCTAAAGCGCCTGCTTAGGAAAGCTTGGGCAGCTGCAGGGACCGCAGTTCAATCCCCGGCACCACATGCTGTGCCAGCCCTGCCCTCAGGGCAGGCTGAGCCGGCCATAAAAATAAATAAACAAACAAACTGATAGGTTCTGGCCCTAGTATGAATTGCTGAATCGTTATGGTGGTCATCTAATATGGCTGAAGCCCTTAAAACAACAGCTTATCTTCCCAAAGACCACCTCCCCCTTCTTCTCCAACTCAGCCCAGGGTCCAACTTCCTTCCACTTGTCCCGCCACCTCTGGGAAGGCCCCAATCAGCTCCTCAGGTGGATCTAAACATCCTCCTCAAATCCCACCCCTGGTGAAAGGTCATAAAAGCCTCAGCCTCCCTTTGTTCCAATTCAGAGAATTCCTTATCTTTCCCGAATTCTCTCCATGTCCTCCAGGAGAATAAAGCCCTTTTCTCTTTTCCTT
>PVJA010050304.1:0-13351 GCA_004027025.1 Myocastor coypus | reverse complement strand
TTTTTTTTTTTTTTTTTTTTTTTTTTTTTTTTTTTTTTTTTTTTTTTTTTTTTTTTTTGGCAGGACCAAGGTTCAAACTCATGACCTTGCACTTGCCAGCCAGGCACTTGTGCCAAGGAGCTATCTCCCTGGCCCCTAGGTATGGAAATTTAAAGCAGGTTCTTATTGGTGCACAACACAAATTACATATGGGGGCAGTAGTTTTTCAGCTGTCTCTGATGCAGCTTATAGAAGATAATTGTTGTTCTGTTAACTGAATACCGCTCTGTAATTGCAAAAAAAAAAAAAAGTTGCAACTGTTTTGTTGACATTCTGAATGCTTCTAAGTATAAGTAAATATATTTTTTATTTAAAAAAATCACCTAGGGGCCGGCGAGATGGTTTAGCAATCTACAGCACCTGCTGAGGAAAGCTTAGGCAACCGCAGGGACCAAGGTTTAATAGCCCGCACGACATGCTACACCAGCCCCATCTCCAGGGTGGGCTGAACCAGCCATAAAAAAAAACAAAAAAAACAAACAAAAAAAAACCAGCCTTGGGCTATTGTCTGGTAGATGACCACTCCCCTAATACAGGTACAGTCATTAGTTCAATTCACAGTGATGGAAAAAAAAAAAAAAAGTAAAAACAAAGCAAAACCCATGTCAGAGCTGCTCACTAAGCTGAACAGTTAGGTCACTTGCACTGCACCACACTCTCTTTTAACCTTATTCTTTTTCTCCTCAACTAGACTTCACGTGCTTGCTTGAGCAAGGCATTAAGACTATCCTGAAAACCATGGGTCCAGATGAGCTCCAGACACTGGTGGCTGGTGACTATGTCTGGAAGATGTTTACGGAAAAAGCTGGACTGTCCAGGTATCTTGCAAGGGGTCTCCGAACAATAACAACCTGCACCCCGTGGAACTGAATTTCCGTAGGCCCACATTCCTTCTCTGGAAGTTTCCTGGTTGATGGAGAGCTTTCTCCAAAATGTCAGAGAGAAATTCCCTCCCTGTTACTCCTTGGCAGTGAATGGCCTCGGGGTCACTTCTGGCATTTGTGTGGCATGAGACCTTTGCAAGTGGCTTTACCTTTTTCTGACTTACTAGCTCCATCCATTGTGTTTTACGTTAGGAAAACTGAGATACGGCATCAGAAGCACTTACATATGGTGACCCACTTGCCTTGTGACAGCAAGGATAAATTTTAAAATCCAGGCGAAAAGAAGGAAGGTCCAAGGGCTTCCTACTTTGAGATGCCACCCAAGAAGGACTGACTTTTTGATAATTTAAAATAGTCAAGCATAATGAATGCATTTTCCTTGGGATTCCACATCAGTCCAGTTTTCTCCCCAGGTGAGGACCTACACAAGCACCGCAGGACCTGTCTGTGGCCCCACAGGCAAAGAGGTTAGAGCGGAGCTGCGCACAGCTGGCTGGGAAATGGCTGATCTTGCCTGATCTCCGACTCCAGGCTTCTGTGGTGGCTTCTGAGATTGGTTTCTGTGTGCCAGGACCAGCGATTCAATCTGATAGGACTGAGATGAAGGCCTGGGAGTAAGCTGTGGGGCAAAGAAGGTAGGGAACAAAGTGCCCTTCAGATGGTCCCTCTAAAGAGACCTAGAAAGATGCACACCAGGGTCAGAGCAAAGACTCAGGGTTGAGGAAGAAAGAGAGTTGAAAGGAACAACTTAAGAAGTCTGGAGTCATAGGGCTGGGACCAGTATGAGCCAAAGGAGAGGCTAAAAGATCAAAGTGAAGGAACCCATGGCCCCAACAGAAAATGTGGGACTGGGGGGTGGGACGTTTTGTCCTCTTGCTTTGGTTCATCACTGATGATTATGGAGGGTGAAGGGTTCCTGGGTGCTGGGAGCTTCTCAGCTATCATTCTGGATACCTTTCTACAACAGTAGCTCTTGTCCATGTGAAAGGCAGTGTGGCTTAGTGATAACTTCTGAAATGGGAATAGTTTACTCTCTCTGTGTGCATTAATAGAGAGTCTAAGTGACTCAAAGTCTTCACCACAAATGAAAACCTTCCCTCCTCTATCAAAACCAACTTCAGATCCTTTTAGGCTTAGTAACTCATATACCTGGGTCCCTTGGTGTCATGAATTTTGAAGCTAGTCTTGGTTGCACACATCTGAGACTGTCATCAATGCATTTATCAGGTGGGTGATATATGACAGTCATCATGAATATGAGGGTGCCAGGTCAGGAGCAGAGTAGGATGTGTCGAGATGCAGTAAATTGGATGCAGAGTCAGGGGCAGGGAGTGCCAGTAGCCAGGTCTTCTGATTCCATTCTGCTGTGGAAGCAATGGGACCCAGGGCAAACAGCACCAGAATGGGTCAAGAGCTGATAGCAGAGCACAAAGATGCACAGACTCTTTTTTGTTCTCAGGCTTCCGTTTTTCAATGTGAATTTCCAAGAATTAGCCAACCTCGGAGTCTGGGGGTATAATCCCTAGGGCCTCTGTTATTATTGATATCACACATCTACAGGCTTAGTGACTCAAGGGAATTTACAGGACTCACTGCTAAGAGTTATGACACAGAGTGCCTCACCAGGAAAGGGCACAGCTATGAATCAGTCAAAGGAATAGATAGGTCAGGCCAAGCCTGGATCATGTCAGACACCAAGTATCTGTTGCCCACCGGACACAGTGTAGTCCTATATTTAATGTGTGGCAGTTCCAGCACAGAACTGACCAACAGTGTGACTCTCCTTATGACATAAAACATTATCTGACATGTGTGGAAGCAGCGCAGAAGACTTTGTAAAAACAAAGGAACATTATGGCAACGGAGGGGAGAGAGTGGATAGAATAAAGATAGTTGGGAATTGAGAACCAACAAGAAAAGCCAGGGGCAGGAGAGAGCTAACAGCTACCAGGGACAGCTAGAGGAGGAGAAATCTGGCAACAAGGTTTTGTGAGGCTTTTCCTAAAGCAGGTCATGGAATAACACTTGAAATTCCGGGATGGGAACTTGAACAAATGTGAGGAACAGCAGATTCACAGGAATCTGACTTTTCTTGCTAAGCCCAAAGACACAGGATAGAAATGGATTTCAAGTCAACAGCTATTTGAAAAGAGGCCCAGAAGTTTCTGACCAAATATTGATCATGGAAAGAGTCATTTTTTCATCCAGCCCTTGATGCTAGAGTTTTGGGGGACTGGATCACACACTGGAAGACTTCTTGCCCTCCCTGAAGTTAGTTGCTTTACTGTCCAATTCCCCTGATGGACAGAAATCATCCCATAGCCACCATGGGCATCACCATGTGAAGGCTGAGTATGTTTTACAAATAGTGTCATAGATTCCAGATTTTTTAAAGAAAATTATTTTGTTGATACATTATGAGAAATCTTTGGGACAGGCACATATCTAGAGGATGCAATTCATTTATGCCTTTTGGTATAATGTGAAAGTAATTTTATGTAATATTTTTAGCAGCCTTGTGTCTTGCCTGTGACCTAGCCAATGAAATACTGTGTGGAATTTTCTACCTGTGACTCAAATTTTGCTCTCACCTCAGGCATGTGTTCAAATGCTTTCAGAGTTGGTAGCATATTTTCACTATGGGATTTTTCAGGTTAGGTATGCCAAACTGTGTGTGGCGCTGTAGCCAGCATCTCCAAGCAAGCACAGACTTTCAAGCAGGAAAAGATGCTAGGTTCTTGCAGATCCCTTGCCATCAGTGAGGGAATTGGGAGACACTCGGGTCAGATTAATCGTTCACTATGTACAAAGTCTCTCTGAATTAAGCCTTCCAGTGCTGTACTTTTCTCTTTGTTCATGTGCAGAGCTCACACTCTGCACACAACTTGCTAGTTAACCTGAAGAGAGAAAACATCTCATTAAATATCTGTCTCTAAAGAGCATCTTTAGGTGAATTTGCTCAACGGCCCTTGAGCTCACCAAGAACCACAGCCCCTGTCTATGATGTATCATGCATGTTCACTGGTGTAACTCCGTACATCTGTAAAATTGATTTCCATTTCAATTTCAGCAAAGCTCCTGTAGTATATGCAGGAGAGTCCCTGCTGAGCCCACTTTACAGATGAAATGCCTTTCTTAACATCAGACCTTCACTGTTGCAGGGATGAAGCCGAGAAGCTGCGTGACTATTTGAAGTTTAGAGCAAACAGAACAACGAAGGACAAAAAAATGTTCCAGGAGGAAATTTTGACTATCAAGAAGCTTTTGGAAGTGTCACCTAAGGTGAAAGCAGAAATTAAGTCATGTACGGAGAAACTTCGCACTCTTGCTGAGAAGGTTGACAAGGTGCACAAAGGTTGCACCGTCTCCCGTGTGGCAAGCAGCTATTTTGGTGCTGCCTCTCGAACCGCAAATATCTTCGGCCTGACTCTGGCCCCCTTCACAGCAGGGGGCAGTGTACTGCTCTCAGCAGTTGGGACAGGGCTGGGAGCAGCAGCTGTTGTATCTGATTTTGCCACTAGCATTGTAGAAGAAGCAGGCATATCCTCAGCCGAAGCTAAAGCCAAACACACCCTGTCCATCAGAGAGGACAATGTGAAGAGCTTCCTAAGTTTTATGCATAAGACTGTATCAGAATTTAACAAAAAAGATTGGAAATACATCATGAAAGTGAAAGACATGGTTGACAGCATCCCTACTCTCAGGGAAGCACTAGCCAACCCTGACTTAGTACGCAAAGCCATCATTTTCACAACCACTGGGATGCTCTCAGACCAAGAGGCTCAGCAGGTACAGAAAGCATTTAAAAACACAGCCCTGTCAATGACCAGGGAAGCCCGGTTTCATGCTGTATTGCAAGATATTTTTTCCTTTCACAAGGATGTGTGCTCCATTACGGAATACTCAAGGCACTTGCAGGAGGGGGCAAAGGCACTGCTAGCCGAAGAGCTGCGACAGAAGGCTGAGGAGCTGGAAAAGGCATTTGAGGAGCTTGTCAAGACCCTCAGCCTTTGCAGTTAGGTCCAACTCAGTCCCCGTCCTCACAAGCAATGCATAGGTAAGGGCGTGTGTTCTGGACTGAGGCATAGACAGATGCACACGTGATATTGGAAGGAGCAAGGGATGAGATCAAGGCTATGCAACTGGGCATTGCAGTAAGGAGTTCAGCATAGTTCGTTAGTGAGCACAGCAAGGGAGGGGCTAACACAGACTACGGTTTGGCTACAGGGAAGGCAAGATGCAAGAAGGGATCAACAAGTGAAAATCGATGTACATAAGCATCACAGAATTAAAATTGATGACAATATCATATTCTCTCAATTCTTACAGAAAAGACATTCACAGAGTTCAACATTCATTCATGAGGAAATCCCAAAAGGAACTATGAATTGCAGGATTATATCTCAGCCCACTGGAGTGTGTTTACCACAAACCCATATAAGGCATCATCCCAAATGCAGAAAAATTAAGCTAAATTACTGTAAAATCTGGAATCTGGTGAAGATGTCCACTAGCTCCACTGCTATTAAATATATTCCTTGAAATTGTATTGTGTTTTTTTCACTAATAGAGCTCAATTTTATTTCCATGTTTACTACATGTCTGTGTTTTATGTTGAGTTTATATTTTGACTAATTTAATCTAAGTGTGAGAAAAGATTTGACATTCTCCACTGAATGGATTAAACAAGAATGTAAAACTACAAAATGCTAGTTAAGGGGCCTGGCGGGATGGCTCAGTGGTCTAAACTGCCTGCTTGGGAAAGCTTGGGTGGCTTCAGGGACCGCGGTTCGATCCCCGGCACCACATGCTGCGCCAGCCCTACTCTCAGGGTGGGCTGAGCCGACCATAAAAATAAGTGAATAAACAAACAAAGGTTCTGAAACAAGAAAAAAATAAATAAAAAAAATTTAAAAAAATGTTAGTTAAATGTGAGTTCTAAATTATGGTAAAGAGAAAAACAAATAGTTTCCCATTTTTCTCTAATTAACCAAGATGACTTTCATTGTAACATTTTTTCACAACAACTTATTTTTAAAAAGGAAATTAAAGCCAGGCATGGTGGCGCATGCCTGTAATCCCAGCACTTGGGAGGCTGAGGCAGGAGGATCGGTGTGAGTTCGAGACCACCCTGGGCTACCAAAGTGAGCTCAAGGCCAGCCTGAACTGCATAGCAAGACCCTGCCTCAAAAAGACACACACACACACAAAAAAAAAAAGGAAAGGAAATTAAAGATAGTCATAAAAATCATCTAAGTGTAGGGTACAGAGCTAGAGAGATAGCTCAGGGGCACAAGTGACTCCTTGGCAAGTGCAAGGTGCTGAGTTCGATCCTTGGTTCCACCAAAAAAAAAAAAAAAAAAGAAAGTATAGAGTACAAATAAATTAAGAATTTTAACACATAATGCCTGCTTTCTACTTGAAATTATGATTTGAGAGGGATTAATTAGTGTCAACTATAGATCTAATAATGTAAACCCACCTACTTTTGTCAGGAAGAGCTAGGCCCACTTGAGGATGACCACACCAGTTTTAGTTGGCATTCATATTTAACTGTATGGTGCTCAGAACAGGGATGGCCAAATACTATGTGTGCATTCAGAAATTTAGAACTCATCAAGATCATGTGGCTCAGAGCTAACAGAATTAATCATCTTACTTCCTGATCTTTAGTTATATACAAATGGATAGCTTTTATCATTCACTGAAAACTTAAAGAGAAAATTCCCCTACATATGCTAATCTGCTAAAGAAATACTGCCTGTTGTATTATTCCAATGTTTAAACATGGCCAAAATTATGGCGGTTACCAAAGTTGGTATTGGTAATATAGTTTCTTTCAAGCCCATTATAGCACATTTCAAGTAGAAAGGTATGTCTCTTTACTACCAGTCTTTAGTTATATAGATGTTTAAAAGGCTTAAAATTTATTTTCTATCATGAGTAAACCTATGTTCTTTCTAATGCCACTTAAAGCAATGATTAACTCACCTATCTTTAGGTTACTTCAGTGATAAAACATTTTCTTAGGTAATTGTTTAAAAGATGGTTATTGCCTTTTCAATATTTAAAATTTCATATTAAATGTCATATTAAGGTTTTTCTAAGTCAGTTGTTTCCTATCAGCTTCTTAAGAAAGGATCAAAGACAATGCCACAGGATATGTCTAGCTTCCCTCTTTCCCTGAAAACCACCATTTCTTTTAATGGAGCACTCCTGTTCTCAGAGCATGGGCCAGTCATTTCCTTGTGTAATTTTGCTGAACAGGACATATTACAAACATCTTGGGCTTCCTGGATCATGTGGAGTCTGGTCTGACTCCTCAGCGTCTGCTGTATGAGAAAACAGCTATAGTCAGCACAGAGAAAGAGCAGCCCACCATTTGGGCTGCGGATATAGCTCAATGGCATAAACGCTTGCTTGGCAAGCACAAGGCCCTGAGTTCAATCCCCAGTACCACACACACAAAAAAGGAATAATTTATCCTCATTTAAGAACTTGCTCGAGTATTGTTACAGATACATTTAATTTAAAATGAATAAAGAGCTGGGCGTGGTGGCGCACACCTGTAATCCCAGCACTCGGGAGGCTGAGGCAGGAGGATCGGTGTGAGTTCGAGACCAGCCTGGGCTACAAAAGTGAACTCAAGGCCAGCCTGAACTGCATAGTGAGACCCTGTCTCAAAAAGACAAAAAAAAAAAAAAAAAAAAAAAAAAAAAAAAAAAAAAAAAAAAAAAAAAAAAAAAAAAAAAAAAAAAAAAAAAAAAAAAAAAAAAAAAAAAAAAAATGAATAAAGGATATCATACAATTTAACATCTAATTGAATTTTTTTTTTTTTGATTTTTGAGACAGGGTCTCACTGTGCAGTTCAGGCTGGCTTTGAGCTCACTTTTGTAGCCCAGGCTGGTCTCGAACTTACAACGATCCTCCTGCCTCAGCCTCCCGAGTGCTGGGATTACAGGCGTGAGCCACCACACCCGGCTATAAAAAACTTAATGAAAAATATAACAGAATCAAAATATTTAAGATAAGTAGGCTCACTACCCCCACTGCAGTCAATTCATTTAAATCATACCAACAATAGAATATGAAAAATAAATTCAGAAGTATAATCGCTTTAGAATGCACCACTCCCACTTTTGTCAATATTTTACATTTATGTATATATACTATTGTGGAAGCAGAATTTCTCTCTAAAAACATTATCTCCTTAAAATCATGAGGTGCATATTAGAGCCATAGGCAATATCTGACATAAGACTGTAGTACAGGTCTTTCAAATTTGGCATTTCACTGCTACAATACAATGGCCAAGGTATGTAACTGTACAGTGCCTAGACATCCCAGTGAGAACCATTATTTTCTTAGATGTAGAATAATTAGAATGATTAATACGTATTCTACAAGGGGCAGTGTGGATAGTAAATTCTAAAGGGCATATTCTGATATACTTTGAACTGTGCAATAACATAAACAACTTTGCTAAGGCCATGTTTTATTTGCTGATTAATGGACCAAGGCAATGTAATTTATTCTCAAGTATTTTCTTGAAAGTCTGTGCTCATAAAAATAATGAAAAATTAGAAAGACTATTAAATCACTGAGACTTTAAATATATCTTACACAATTTTGTTTGCACAAAAACACAACTTAAACATAAACATAAAGCAAGTATGATAATTTTATATAAATTTTTTATGTGATTTTTTATTTTTATTTTTTAAAGGGTTAATCTTTATTTATCTATTTTTACTTTATTTTATTTTACTTTTTATTATGATCAGCTCAGCCTGTCCCAGGTGTAGGGCTGGCTCAGCTTGTGGGGCTAGGGATCGAACTACGGTCCCTACAGCTGCCTAAGCTTGCCTAAGCAAGCGCTTTAGACCGCTGAGCCATCTCACTGGCCTCTTTATATATTTAGTTATATATAAAAGTTTCTTGGTTCTGTTACTTGTGAAAAGATCAATACCAGATTGAGTTACTATCTATTAGCTAAAGGCTCCAAAAAGTCCTATGTCTAAGCTTTCTTCGCCCTCTGAAATGGCCCTCAACTCTGTATTGAGGTTGAGGCAAAGACCATCTGTTCAGATTTTATGTAGTGTTTTTATCTTGAATGAGTGTTGTACTTTGTCAAAAAATTTTTCTGTATCTGTTGAGATGACCGTGTGATTTTTGTCTTTGGCTCTGTTGATGTGATGCAGTACACTTATGGTTTTGTGATATTAAACCATCCTTGCATTCAAGGGATAAATCGCAGTTCATTATTATGAATAATCTTCTTGATGATTTTATGCATTGTTTCCTGTATTTTATTGAGGATTTTTGCATATATGTTCCTTTCGGAGAGTGGCCCATAGTTCTTTTTTCTTTCTTTATTGGGTCCTTCTCTAGTTTTGACATCACAGTTATACTTGTTAGGTTTTTTGGCAATACAGTAAAGAGATGGGAAATTTTTTTTTTTTTTAAAGCATGTGGTAACTCTAAAGACATGGCAAAGATTGAGGGCAGATGGGGGAAGATCCTCTGACCTAAGACAAAGAGAGCCATGCCTTTTATGGACTTTTGCTAGGGGTGAAGTTTGAGGGTCAGTTTCAATTACATATAAGGAACTGATTGGAGTCCCTCCTGTGTGTATGATAATGGTGAG
The DNA here is from genome assembly GCA_004027025.1 of Myocastor coypus. Lineage (NCBI taxonomy): Eukaryota > Metazoa > Chordata > Mammalia > Rodentia > Myocastoridae > Myocastor > Myocastor coypus. The sequence goes on along the minus strand of PVJA010050304.1, from coordinate 3,781 downwards.
AGGAAACTGAATCCAGGGCCGAAGTGGGAAAGAAGGAACAAGTGGTCATTGGGCTGTTCTGTTAAGAGCTTCAGCCATATTAGATGACCACCATAACAATGTAGCAACTCATACTAGGGCCATAACCTATCAATACTTGCTCCCTGAATGGGTTTTGGATCGTTTCCCTTTCAGTTTCACTGAAGAGTTTGAAAATAGGTGACATTAAGTCCTCCCTAAATTTCTTGTAGAATTCAGCTGTGAATCCATCAGGACCTGAGCTTTTCTTTCTGGTAGGTTTTTTTTTTTTTAGTACATTTTCAATTTCATTGGCTGATATTGGGCTATTCAGGCATTTTATTTATTTTTCATTTTTTATTTATTTACTTTTTTCTTGTTTCAGAACCTTTATTTGTTTATTCACTCATTTTTATGGCTGGCTCAGCCCGCCCCGAGGGCAGGACTGGCACAGCATGTGGTGCCAGGGATCGAACTGTGGTCCCTGAAGCTGCCCAAGCTTTCCCAAGCAGGCGCTTTAGACCACTGAGCCATCCCGCCGGGCCCCTATTCAGACATTTTATATCGTCTTGATTTAGTTTTGGTAGTTCATATGTACCCAGGGACCTGTTGACTTATTCCGTACTCTCCATTCTATGAGAGTAAAGATTTTGGAAATAAGTAGTGATGATCTTTTAAATTTCTATGGGACCTGTAGTGGTTTTGCCCTTTTCAATGCTCATTGCGTGAATTTGGATTTTTTTTTCTTTCCTTTATAAATGAGGTTGGACAGGGGTTTATTAATTTTATTTACTCTTTCAAAGAACCAACTTTGTGTATCATTAATTCTTTGCATTGTTATCTTTGTCTCCATTGCACTTATTTCTCCGCTTTTATAATTTTCTCCTTTCTTTGGGCTTTGTACTTGACTTGCTTTTTCCAAGAGTTTTAGGTTCTGCATAAAGTTGTTTATTTGGGCTCATTCGGTTTTCCTGATGTAAGAATTTACCACTACAAATTTTCCTCTTAAGACAGTTTTCATTGCATCCCACAGGTTCTGGTAAGTTGTACCTGTACTTTTCTTAGATTGCAAATATTTTTTAAAATTTCTTCTTTAATTTTATCCATGAAAAAAAAAATTTTATCCATGACACTTTGATTGCTCAGGAGGGTATTATTTAGTTGACATGTGTTTGTGGAGGTTTTGTTGCTTCTTTTGTTGATAATTTCCAGTTTTATTGCACCATAGTCAAATAATATTCACAGAATAATTTCATTTTCTTTGCATTTACTTCAGCATGTTCTGTGTGCTAGCACATGATCTGTTTTGGAGAACGTCCCATGTACAGCTGAAAAAAATATATGTCCCGATACTGTTGGGTGGAACACTCTGTAAAGGTCGACTAAGTCCATTCTTCACAAGTTTGGGTTAGTTCTGTTATTCCTTTGCTCATTTTTTGCATGGTTTATCTATTTCTTTGTGTCAGTGGAGTGCTAAAGTGCTCCTACAGAAGTAGGTTATTGCTTGTTAGATTTTTCATGTCTGTTAAAATTTGTCTTATGTATTTGGGTACTCCTACATTAAGTGCATATATATTTACAATTGCTATCTCTTCCTCTTACAGTTTGCCTCTAACAAGTATGTAGTGACCTTCTTTGTCTCTCTTAATCACACATGGTTTCAAGTTGGTTGTGTCAGCAACCAGAATAGCTACTCTGCTTTCTTCTGGCTTCCTATTATACGTGATATTGTTTCCCATTCCTTGAGATTCAGTCTACAAATTTCGTTTTGAATTAAATATGTTGTATGCAGCATAATATTTTATTTTGTTTCTGTATCCATTTTGCCAGTCTGCTCCTTTTGATTTACAAATTGAGGCCACTTACATTGATAGTTATAAATGATATATATTGGCGTATCTTTGTCATGTTATTTTCCTACTGTAGGAGCCTTACTTTTTACCCTTGGTTTAATTGCTTGCTGTGCTTGGTAGGTCTCTTCTGTCATTGTTGAAGTTGTTGTCATTTGTCTTAGTTACTTTTCTCTTGTTGCTGGGACAAATACCAGACATGTGAGCTTAGGAGAGGAAAGGTTTATTTAACTCACAGTTACTGGAGGTTTCATAATTTAAGCAGCCTGAATTACATAGCAAGACCTTGAGACTCTACACCACCATGTTCAGGATGATTTGCTCCATACCTCTGAGAGAGACTTCTGCCTGGGTGGGGAGGGGGCCTCTAATAGTGCATGCTGTCAGTTTAACGGTTTGCACCTCTCTTGGTCATGCCCCATGAGCCCTGCCCTGATCCTTTGGCCCTGCCCTTTGAGCCACGTGCTTGACAGCGCCATGATTTACATGAGGCATTGGGGGGACAACTAGATACAAACCATCACATCATCTTTGTCTTTTTAAAAAAGTATCCACCAGTATTCTTTGCAGGGTTGGCTATCACAAATTTCTTCAGTTGTTATTTATCATGGAAGTATCTAATGTCTCCACTAAATTTGATAGATAGTTTTGCTGGATTCATTAATCTGGATCGAAAGTTGTTTTCTTTCAAGACCTCAAATATCTCAATCCAAGCTCTTCTTGAGTAGATGGTCTGTGTTTAGAAATCTGCCATGATTCTGATGGGCTTTCAATTGTAGGAGATCTGTTTCTTCTACCTGCTTTTTTATGTATTTGGTACAGGGTCTCACTACACAGCTCAGATTCATAGTGATTGATCCTGCTGCTTTAAGCCTCCCTAGCACTGGGGTTACTAGCGGGTGCCACCAAGCCCAGTCTCAGTGGTCAGCTCAGCACTCCTGAGGGTGGGGTCTACATGATAGATGGTGCCAAGAATTGAACCCCGGTCCCTGTGCTTGTCTAAGGGGATGCTTAGTTCCCTGATCTATCTCACCAGCCTTTTAATATTCTATTCTTCTACTCAATTTCTGGGATCTCAATTATTATGTGTCTAGGTGATGATTTATTTTTATTACAGTCAGCTGGAGCTCTACTTGGTTCCCTGTATATCAGATTCTATGCCCATGTTTGGAAAATTTTCTGTAACTATTTCTACAGATACTCTTTTTATGTCTTTTGTGTTATATCCACCTATTATACTGATACCTATTCATCTTATACTATTTTCTTTTAGATGCAATGCTAAGTTTGAAATTTTCTTTTTTTAAATCTCATTTTATTTTAGTTTGAAGAGTAAAATCAAAAACAAGAAGAAAATCAAGGCATAGGGGCTGGGAGTTCAATCCCCAAACCTGCTATGCCGATCCAGCCCCCAGGGCTCGCTGAGACAGCAATTGAGACTGGTAGTGGTGGTGCACCCCTGTAATCCCAGCTCTTGGAAGGCTGTAACAGGCGGGGCACTATGAGTCTGATCTAGTAGTGAGACCCTGAGCACCCTATAGACTCTTCACTAAAAAATACAAAAAAGAAAAAAGAACAAAAATCAGAAACAGGACAACGTATAGCAATACATATGTTATAGATTTTTTTCTGTGTCTCTCTGTCTCTCTCTCTGCTCTCTCTGTCTCTGTCTCTGCTCTCTTTCTATTTCTGTCTCCTCTCTCTCTGTCTCTGTCTCTCTCTGTCTCTCTGTGTCTGTCTCTGTCTCTGTCTCTGTCTCTCTCTCTGTCTCTCTCTTTCTCCAGTACTGGTGATTGAATTCAAAACCTTATGCTTGCCAGACAAGTGCTTATTCTACAGAGCTATCTCCCCAGCCTTTAAATTTTCAAAACGAGAACAGTTGATTAATAATAGTTGGTATATTATCTATTTTATCATCAAATCTGTGGCTCAGA
>PVJA010050303.1:0-13301 GCA_004027025.1 Myocastor coypus | reverse complement strand
GACTCAAAGTGGGTGCTGACTGCTGCCCACTGCATTCATGAGTGAGTACTGCTCCTGCTGTCCAGTTCTGGGTGGAATGTGGGGTGAGTGGAGCAGATGTGGGTGAGGGTTTGGGGCCTGGAGAGTCAATCTCTGATCCCGGGTGTTTCTGCTCAGAGGTTCTGAGCCTTCCCCATGGTGCTCAGTGAGGATCCTGTAATGAGCTGCTGTTGGGGATTCTTTCTCACCACAGTAGAAATGCCGACCCGTCAGCCTACCGCATCCTGGCTGGGGACGTGTACCTGTATGGGGCCCAGAAGCTCTTGAGTGTCAGCCAGATCATTGTCCACCCAGACTTTGTTTCAGCTCATTTGGGTGCAGATGTAGCGCTGCTACGCCTGGCGGAAGCTGCAGATTGCACCAACGATGTCAGTCCTGTCAAGTTGATTTCCTCCAATGATGAGGTCACCCAGAAGGACGAGTGTTGGGTGACAGGGTGGGGTGCTCTGAGATATTATGGTAAGTGTTTGGGAAACTCCTGACATGTTCCATCGGGAGCCTCAGCAACTGAGTCCTAGGCAAGACTGGGATATAGACCTAGGACTGAGGACAGAAACACTTTATGCATTTGCACAAAAAAGAGGCTTTCTTAGGCAACAGCAGCATAAACAGCTCGCTTATGTCCTATTCCTTCCACTTACAGGTGGCAATATTCAATATCTGAAGGTGTAGGGGACATGGATCAGTGCATTTTGGGTTTCTAACACTGTTTTGTATGGGAAGAAGTTGAGGATGAGAGCTGCAGTGAGCTCAAGCCAGGCTGTGGTGCCTCCCAGGTTCCACAAGCAATGCTACCACCTCTTGCTCTCTCCCAAACCCAGGATGGCTGCCACCACCCTTCCGCCTGCAGGAGGTGAATGTGAAATTGGTGGAGAACTCTCTCTGTGAGCAGCTGTACCAGAATGCTAGTTGCCATCACTATAAGGATAGCAGGATTATCCAAAATGACATGCTGTGTGCTGGCAGTGAGGGCCGTGACTCATGCCAGGTGAGCCCCATCAATCTTTCTCTCTGCCTATGACCACCATCCATTGTTCAGGGAAATTATTCTTCATCTCCTTTCATCCCCAGGGTGACTCTGGTGGGCCCCTGGTCTGCAAGGACTCAGGGTCTTGGACCCTGGTAGGAGTGGTCAGCTGGGGCTATGGCTGTGGCTGGCCCGACATTCCTGGGGTATATGCTCGAGTTCAGTCATATGTGTACTGGATCAAGCAGCACATTCACAGTTCTTCTTGAGCCTGGTCTACCAGCCTCCTTAGTCACCCGAGGAGGAGCCCTGCTACCCTCCCAGTGCCTGGGCCAGCTGCTTCTGCAGCTGCCTGACCTAAGACTCACCTTCTTTCATGGTCTCCTTGGAGCCTTGGACTTCCATGAACACTCACAGGCTGAGGGCCTGTGCCTGGCTCTTGCTGTCTGTCCCTGATAGGAGAGCACAAGGTGTGTGGGGCAGGAGATTGAGTGGCACTGATGCCCCAGTTTGCCAAGCTGCCAGCTATTGGAGGACACCTGGGGCATTTTCACTTTCTGCCTATCCTGAATAAAGATGTTATGAGCCATCCTGTTAAGGATTTGTGTGAATAAGAATCATTGCTTCTCCTGGTAGAAAAACTCTATGAGTGCCATATCGGTGCCTCTTTCCCAATGAGGCCTTAACCCTCCACAGTTGGTATTCATGTTAACCCCAGTCTGCACATGACAATCCTGTCTCTGTGTCCCATATCCTGTCCTGTAACCTGAGACTCAGGGACAGCTGTCAGGTTTACATCTTGTCAGTCTATTCCCTCAAGGACAGAAACCACCACATAAGTCCTGGACCAAGACCTAGCTATGTTGCCCAGAAGTGGAGTGACCTGCAACCAGACCCCACGTTAGCCACCTGCCCATCTCCTGCTCATCCACCTGCCACTCACCAGGCTCACTAGCTTTCACTGCTGATTGACTGGTCTGCAGAGCCTGAGGAGGTCCCAACTGGCTGAGGCCCCAAAGTCATCATGGGCTTATGTTGTGCGGTGCTCTCCTACTCAGGGGGGCACTAAGCTATCGAGTACTTTGGGCTGTGGCCCCAGAGTCTAGCTTTTCTTCCTGAGTTGGGTTAGGCCTTTTGCTAGTCTTTTAGTCTCATGGTTGCGGTGAATCCCTGGGGAGATGTGAGTAGGTAGCCCTGCCCATTGCCCTCTCTGGTCAGCCCCTTACCCACAGCCAGTCCTGAGCTACCATGAGTCCCTCTCTTTTCCATCATGCTTCTGTGACTGGATTTTTCCAAATGAAGAAAATAAGGTGAGATAGCCCTAAATACGTGTGGTGCCATGAGCCTCAGATCTGCACTCACCAAACCTGTCTCTCTGCCACAGGCCCATGATGCCAGAACAATGATCAGGTTTAGATCTTGCTTCCCATTTCCCTCAAGGGCAGGGCACTGCACAAAAGTCTTGGAGCCCAGACTCAGTTGTGCCACACAGGAGCAGATCAGAGAGAGACAATGCAAAGCTGACCTGGCCTAAGAGACCTGAGGCATGGAAGGGTGGTCGTTCCTGTGTGCAGCTGAGAGTGACAGCAAGGTGTGGAGGACACTGAGGGAGGTGGGAAATTGCCCAGTCACCTTGGCTGCCCACTAGATCCTGAAAAACCTGTATCCATGGGAACCAATTCCAGCCCCACTTCCTGGCCAGGGGAATACCTGGGCAGTTCTTACTCCACTCCCACGTTAGGATCTCTCAGCATGGAGGGGTAGTTGAGGGGAGGGACTTGGTGGCCTCTTAGCATGGTACATGGTTGATATAGGAGCAGGTGGGAAATGGAAAACCCAGACTATGAGGAAGAGGCCACATGTGTGGCTCCTGGATGTTGGGCTGAGCAGTCCCCTGACTTTTTTCTCTCATAGGTAGGGCTCCCTTTGGTGGTCCTCACACTCTTGTTTCTGGATGAAAGAAGGGAGTCCTCTGCCCTCCTCTGGTGCACCACTCGGGATTCCAGTGAAAGTGGCTACAGTCCCTCTACCTGTCTGGCCTGTAGTCTTTCAAACCCCAATCTCTTCTCTCCAAGGTTCCTTCTGGGCCCTAATAACCATTTGGCTCTCTGGGATTCTTGCCAGCACTCTTCTCAGAAGATAGGTCTGTGGGAAATTGATCACTTCCAGTCCCTTGAAACCTGTCCCTGCTTGGTCTTCAGTGTGGTCATTGACTACTTTGTGCCTCCTATAGCACCTCAAGTCCTGTCCCTTGAGCATATTTCTGTGGGCTTCATGAGGAAACCTATATCAGAAAGGGGTCTCTGGCTTGCTACTGTCTGGTATGTGTCAGAAACTGTGTGAAAACTTTTCTGCTTCTCCTCCAAACAGCAGCCACTGACATGACTCTGACACCTAAGAAGGGGATGGAAACATTTGCTTTCCATCCCAGGAACCAGGGACTATAGGCAAGCCTTTTCACCCAAATGCATTGAAAGCTGAAACAAAATTTTCAGCTGGTTGGTCCCATGTTCTTTGCACCCAGTGGCTATATATGGGGAGTGTCTCAGCCTTGTTGGAAAATACATCCCATTTCTGTCACTGTAGAAAGTTCCAATGGGCAGTCCTGGATTTAAGGTTAAAAAAATTCACTTCAGCAGATAAAATCTTAGGGAAGACACGTTGATAGTCTTGAGAAAATTCAGTGTAGTAGCATTAATGCCCATTTTTTTTTTTTTTTTGGTGGGACTGGGGTTCAAACTCACGACCTTGCACTTGCCCAGCAGGCACTTGTGCCTCGGAGCCATCTCCCCAGCTCCCTAATGCCCATTTTTTGGGTTTGAGAAAACTCTTTCCAAGTCCAGGAGACCTTGGAATCATAATAGGGAACAGAGTTTTTGAATAAGTATTTTCTGAGGGATATAGGGGGCTTGGGAAAACTATTATAGCCTAGAAAAGAAATTGAATCCCTACCCATGTACTAAATCAGCTTGAGACATGTAGGAAGTGACTAAAGCTCGAAATCAGTCACATATGAGTACCTAAGAGAAAGCCGCTGGAGAACAAAGAGAGCTCCTCGAGTTACATAATGAAGCTACTCCAGTTTGCAAGCAGGTTGCTAGGCACAGAGTTTGAAATTGAGATCAACCTCTCGGGTGTATAAACAAGTGCTCTGTAGTTCTTGGGCATTTCCTTTCCTTCCATCAGAAGAGAGACGGCTTGCCCGACCTTAGGTTTAGTCCCATGTGTTTATTTTACCATTCTTTTGCAGTGCCACCATGATTGTCCAGACCTGTAGCTATTCCTTTACATTTTCCCTTATGGTGACTCATTTAAAAGACTGGATTTTGTTTGTTTGTTTTTGTTTTTACTATCCCTTTCCATCCTCCAAATTAAAAAAATGTTTTTCTTTTCTTAGTTTACTCTGTATTAATAATAAGACCCCAAAGCACGGCTTCTAATGACATTGTCTGCTACAAGGAATTGCAGACTCTTGTGCCAAAGGTTTGTGGCCTCAGCCATTTTAAAAAATGTTTTGGTACAGGATCTCGCTATGAAGCACAGACTGGGAGTGATCCTCCTGTTTTCAGCTTCTCCAGCCCTGGGATTACAGCAGTGGTCTATCATACCTGGTCTTGGTGGATGGCTCAGTGTGCCGGGGGGAAGGCTGGTGCAGCATGTGATGCCAGGGATTGAATCCCAGTCCCTATGCTTGCCTAAGCAGGCACCTAGTCTGCTGAGATATGTCACCAGCTGTAGCCATTTTGTCAGTGCAGAAGGCCCATCCACTGGTTTACCATTGCAAGAACACTTACTTGAAGCACATGAATTTTCACCCTTTGCGACGCAGGCCTAGTGGTGGTTCCTGAAAAGGTGCAAATGATGGCACCTTTTTCATATTTGGATCGTTTTATTCAACAAAGATATATTATACCCGAAACAGTTCAGATCAACCTTAACTGATTTCAGATTTTACTGGGTAATATTAATGTGGCTTCACCCAGCTCTTAAGCTAGCTACTCATGACTTAGCTCCTCTTTTTGACATTCTCAAGGGGGGATCTGTCTCCCACCTCTCCAGGAGAGCTTATGCCAGAGGATAAACCTGCCTTAGATAAAATTAATCTGGCTCTTTCTAATGCTCAACTCTCTAAAGTTGACCCATTTCTGCCAATATTTGTAATTATTTTTGTAAGCCAGTATACACCCACTGGGGTTCTTTATAATGGCTACAAGTGCCACATGCTCTGCATAGAAGTATTATACCTTTTCATGGTGCTGTAGCAGAAATGATCACATGTGGGCGAATGTCTGCTCCTCAGCTGTTTGGTCGTGAGGTTCAAACTCTTTTTAAAAAGTTTTTGTTGACACAGGGTCCTGCTATGCAGTTTGCACTCACAGTGATCCTCATGCCTCAGCTTCTCCAGTGCTGGGATTGCATGTATGTACCACTACGTGGGGCCAGCACAGTGAGCCTGGGGTACTGGGGCTGGCATAGGATGTGGTATAGGGGATTGAACTTGGGACTTTTTGCTTGCCAGTTGGGTACTTAGACTGTTGAGCTATCTCCCCAGCTCCAAATCCAAACTCCTATTATTCCTTTTTCTTCAGTTCAATGGCAGTGGTTATGGAAGTTTTTGCCCTCTTGGTAGTATAACCTCCCTGTTGTTGTTATTATTATTATTTTGGTACTGGGGAGTGAAATCAGGACCTTGTGCTTGCCAGGCAGGCACTTATGCCACAGAGGTATCTCCCCAGCCCTCCCTGCTGTTATTAATTATCATTATCCTTCAGAAAAATTAATTCAGTTTGCTTTCATTTTCACATGTGGGTCATTTTAAGGTAGGGAACACTACGTAATGGCTTCCTCTTCCAAAATATAGGATACAGGTTTCTCACCATATGCTCAAAATTCAAATACAGAAACAAAAGGGAGAGTCAATTCCTCCCATCACACTTGGCAGTTTATACTATTGCAATTCAATCAGGTAAAGCAAAAACAGCTTATTTGGAGTCAAAGGTATACTTGGGTCATGCTAGAACATGGGGAACTGGTGTATAGTCCTGTGACAGTGACACCTTGAAAGCTGCTCTGCAACCAGTAGATAAAGATCAGACTACCTGACCTGGGGCCAGCCACAGCAATTAACCCATAACGCCCTGAAGATGGTAACCAAAATAGCAATAAAAGGTCTGAGTAGGTGACAGAGCATAAGAAATACATGAGACTAAAGTTATCAGTGTTATTGAAATAAAACATAAAAAGTATATTAATTATAGATAAAAGCTTTTTTTTCCAATTTTTTTTCTCTAAGAGATCTCTGGTAACTGATGAACAAGAAAATCTGACTGGTCTATTTATAATTATAAATTTCTAAAATGGTAAAGGTCATTAGCCGGGTGTGGTGGCTCATGTCTGTAATCCCAGCACTCGGGAGGCTGAGGCAGGAGGATTGGTGCAAGTTCGAGACCAGCCTGGGCTACAAAAGTGAGCTCAGGACCAGCCTCAACTGCATAGCCAGACCCTGTCTCAAAAAGACAAAAAAAAAAAAAATGGTAAAGGTCATTATAATTCAATTTAGTGAAAAATATATTGGAGTGCACTCTGATTTTGTAAAGATATTTGCTTGTTTGTTTAACCTGGTTAGCTGAACTATACTGCCTCTATTACAAGGTAATGTCATTAATTTCTTCTTCTGGATGTTCAACAACTGAAGTTTGGAGACCAGTAATTGGAAATATAAATGGGCTAAGAAGATAGCCAATATTTTGGCACTAGCCCTCCAAGGTCTGTGAGGACCTAGAACATAAGAGGATCTCTGCTGTGACATCCTATAACTCAGTTGAGTATCTTCCTTCCTTCCTTCCTCTCTCCCTTCCTCGCTCCCTTCCTTCCTTCCTTCCTGTCTTCCTTTCTTTCTTTCTTTCTTTCTTTCTTTCTTTCTTTCTTTCTTTCTTTCCTTCTCTCTTTCTCTTTCTTTTCTGCAAAGCTTTATTCCAGAGGAGCTCAGTCCTTCTTGGCAGCTGCCTTCCTCATGGTGGTCAGCACGTTGCTCAACTCCTCACGCTGAGGCATGGATGCACATCCCCACATTTTTCTTTGTCTTTGGAGACCTTAAGCAGCTCCATGGCATGCAGCTCTTAGGGGATGAAGCCACATGCCTCCCAGATCATGTCTTGCATGAACTTGGTGTGTTTGGTGAGGTGTCTGCAGTGGTGGCTGTGCCTTAGTTTGCTCACATTCTTATTCACCTTGTGGCCCTTGTTGAGGCCCATGGCCATGGGGTAGTGGATTGCCAAGGCTACTGTTCTTCAATGTTGCCATGGCAGAGAGTCCCTGGTTTTCTGAGCGAGGAGATTATAGATCACAGAGGAGAGTAATTCAACAATGTACAGTGTGCCTAATGAGAGTCATGGGGAGAGAAAACATTTCCCAAGCTTTCACAAAAAGCAACAGCCATGACTCATCCAGATGGCTGACACTGACAGAAGAATTAAGAGATGCTCTACTTGATCCCAAGATAAATCCTGAGAAGACTTAATTGACCTTGATAGGTAGTGAGATTGATTATTACAGGTCTCACCTTAACTTGGCCTTAAACAAGCAGCAGAAAAGTACAACCACAAAATGGATAAAACAATGCCCCAGTAATATGTTAGGTATAAAAAACTCAAATCAGTAGCAACTTCATTTTTTAATGTATTTAGTACAGGGTCTGCAGGGTCTCACTGCACAGATCAGACTCATACTGATTCTTCCTGTTTTTTAGCCTTCCAAGCCCTGGGATTACACCACTATGTCCAGTCTCAATCTGTGTCAGTGTGTCCTGGGGGTGGGGCCAGTGCTGCACCTGCCTAAGCAGGTGCTTTATGGGCAATTACCTAGACAGAAATTATTTTTCTGTAGAGACTGTGACTCTTTCTTCTTCTCCTTCTCCTCCTTCTCCTCCTCCGTCTTTCAGCTGGCAAGAAGGTCTATTTATTATCTATTTATTATTAGTGCCTGGCATCACTACTTGAACCTGGGAAGCTGCTCCAAGCATCCTTGGCTCTCCCGAGTGGGCTCTGGGTGAAGCTCTTTGCAGGCTAGAGGTAGGCAGTAGTCAAACCCAGGCTCAGGCCTCCCAACTCTGCCCCAACTCCTCCTCAATACCCTCTGCTCTGGGAGTGGAGGAGGGAGGGGGCCCTGGGACCCTTGGGGTTCCCACTGTGGCTTTCCCCACTACCACCTCCCCTCTGTCTCTCAGAGATGCTAGCAAATAGACTAGCAAAAGGCATCCCAGACCCTAACTCTCTGACCTCCCCAATATTATTACTACTCTAATAATATTGTATTAATAATATTATTAATAATAATAACTATTGTGATCCTTTTTATATCATTGAAGGTGCCTACATTATCCAGAAAACATTACCAAACTGAGAGGAAATCATAAAAACTGACAAATTACCCAAGTATATGGTTTTTTAAATTTTTATTTTAGTACAGGGTCTACAGGGTCTCACTACTTGGATCACTCATAGTGATCTTCCTATTTTCAGCCTCCCAAGCGCTGGGATTATAGGCACACACCACCATGCCAGCCTCAGTCACTGTCTCAGCATGCTCCAGGGATGGGGCTCGCATGGCAGGATAGGGATTGAGCCCCAGTCATTGTGCCTGCCTAAGCAGGTGCTTTAGTCTGCTGAGCTATCTTGCCAGCCCTATGTATATATTTTTTTATGACGAATGCCTACGAAAATATGGAAATGCCAATGTTTGGCCATATTTTATAGTTCTCTTTGATGATCTTCCACTTACAGCTTTAATGATAGATGAACAGATATTCTGCCTCCAAGATGGCTTCTCTCCATCATAGACACACTGGATCATATAAGAGCCCTGGTTCATTCCCAACAAGTTCCACGTGAGGGTTCAATGTGTGATCTCTAATATTCTGATCAGAAAATCATGGTGGATGGGGCATTTCACCATGTGATGCTGGCTACAGATTTGGACAAGACTATTGCTGAAACATTTAACTATGCCAATGGTCTCATGCTGGTTTTTCATGCCCACCAGCTAGTAATGGAGGGATGCAATTGGTGTCATGGTTGGGATATAGCTACCATGTTCAGTGCACCCAATTACTGTTATCATTGTGGAAACCAGGCTGCTACCTTAAATTATTCTTCCACTTGACCCAGCAACCATTATAGCCACATATTACTCAGCCCAATCTAGACTACTTCCTGTAAATTACTCTTGGGAAAAACAAACTGCCTTTGTACATGGAAGTATACCTGGACTTTAAAACAACAATAACAATAATGAGAAAGGACTTCTACAGAGCTCTCCAAACACAGGTCCTCCAGTTTCAACTGTCCACTCATTGCTTATAACTACAAAACAGAAAGGACGGAGATGTAGGGAGTGGCTGAACCTGGAAATCAATGAGGTGTGGGGCTAAAAGAAAGCCAGCCTAGAGAACATGGAGAGCTCCTAGACTGTGTAAACAAGCCGTTCCAGCTTGCAAACAGGTTGCTAGGCAGAGAGGATCAAACTGACATCAACCTCCTGAGTGTATAAACACTCTTCAGTCCTTGGACAGTTCTTTTCCTCCCAGCAAATGAGGGCTATATGCGACCTCAGCTTTTATCTCTTATAAGGCTTTTACCTTTATTTCTTTGTCTTCTCTCAGTTGTTCCCCTGAAACATCAATAGCCGTTTCAGTTTGTTAAGAGACAGTTAGGGACCCTAGTGACTTAGTGTTGGGACAGATGGCTGGCATGACAAAATTAGCCCCTGCACAGAGTAAACTATTTGTAGCATGCCATGCTTCAATAAACCTACCACCAGACCCTGATCAAACCATAGAAGTGCAATGTTTGCATGGAATGAGAAATTATTACTAAAAATAAACTTCAAAGTGTCCCTCTAGCTTCACTTGCTCCTCAGCAATTTAAAATTACTAGTTTTCAAGGGCTAGCCAGAGAGCTCGGCAGATTAAAGGGCATGCTTAGGTAGATGTAGGAATCAAGTTCAATCCCCAGCATGGTGTGCTGACTCTGACACCAGGGCACTGGGACAGTAATTGAGACTGGGTGTAGTGGCATGTGCCTATAATCCTAGCATTTAGGAGACTGAAAACAGAAGGATCACTACAAGTCCGATTTGTGTAGTGAGATTCTGTAGATCCTGTACTAAAATACATTTTAAAAAGTCATTAGTGGGGCCTGGCGGGATGGCTCAGTGGTCTAAAGTGCCTGTTTGGGAAAGCTTGGGCGGCTTCAGGGACCTCAGTTCAGTCCCTGGCACCACATGCTGTGCCAGCCCTGCCCTCGGGGTGGGCTGAGCTGGTCATAAAAATGAGTGAATAAACAAACAAATGTTCTGAAACAAGAAAAAAATAAATAAAATAAAAAATTTAAAAAAAAAAAGATTAAAAAAAAAGTCACTAGTGTTTTAGATCACACAGCCAGCCAGGCAAGGCATGATTAGTGTCCCAATACCTTTGTTGTAGTGAGCATCGCTGATGTGGAGCTTATGATCTTGGTGGCTTGAGCTACTCACCTGAAAGCCACTTTTGCTCATAACGCAGTATTCCTTTGGGCCTGCAGACATCTGAGGGATGACTAAGATGAGATGAAAAGCTTGGCATCCCTGTCTTCACACGGTTTCTGTCCCCTCTGCTGTCATAATCCTCGTGTCAGAATCTACTCAGCTCTGAACACAGATATGATAATGTTAAGAAATGCTTTTTCTGGAACTAAGACACAGGCTGAGCTTGGCCTGTTGCCCATCAAAGCTGGTATGTGTTTCTTCTGGACCACTTTTGGGCCTTTACAGTGCTTTTCATGTACGGAGGGTCTTTTAGCCCTATCACATTTGTTCAGGGTGATGACACTGATGTCAAGAGTAACCTAGTAGCTCCTGGGCAAAGTTGACCAACTCTTAGTCCTCCAAGTACAGAGCTGGGAGGCTTCGCACAGGACGATGACACCAGATGCATGAGAATTCCACCAACATCCTCTAAGACAAGTTGACTGCGGCCACCTGGTGGCCAAGCCCTTCCAAAAGAAGCATCATTTGGAAGCTTTCCCCTGGCCAGTGGGAATGACTGGAATTTAGCCTATCCCAGCATGTCGATAGAAACCTGCTTTTGTTTTTTGTTTTAGAAGCAGCAGCTTGATCGTTCTGTGAAGCTATTGATCACCCAGGGCACCTCCAGCTCCTTAAGGACTTAATAGAGCAGAAGTGTATGTGCTTGAAATCTGTAGTCCTAGTTCATTTTTATTGTCTCTATGTCAAAGGGCCCCTTTTTCTGGTATCAAGCAGTTCTTCGAAGACTAGTCATGCAATGAAATTGAGAAAACTCGTGATGTCACTGCTATATAACATAAAAACCTATCACTCTGCTAGGATGAAGCATGGAACAGGGTACCCTGGAGCGCTGTGTGAGCCAACATGCTACCGCTGGACACTCCTGCTATTGGTGGCAAACACATTTCCAGCCTGTTACCATGAAACCTACTCAGACATAGTAATATAAGACAAGCTCAATTGATATCCCAAAAAGCAGGAAACAAGAAATAGAGCCCAGGGAGGGCTGCTGTCTGTTACAGGTCCTGGCAAACTGTGATTTACAACTGCAGATAGCAGCTTCTCTTACTGGCGCCCTGTTTGTTGACTTCTTGCTTGGGATGTTAATGGCTGTCTCCTCCCCTGCTCGTTTTCTTATGTTAGCATCTGTGTGAACCCAGTGTTAGGTAAATAGTAGGAGACATAGTGATTTGTAATCTGTATTCACCAAGGTAGGTTCACTCATTCCATAGCCTGCTTTTAGCTCTCAATAAAGGTGAGCTGTTTCTGCAGCTCTGGGCTCACTCTGAGAGAGACAAGTCTCAGTGAGTCCTCTGAAGCTTATTCATTGGGTCTTCTCGTCGTTCCTTTCGGCACCGACACAGAACATTACAACACTCAGAGGTGCTTTTCTTTTTTTTTTTTTTAAAAGGTTGAGAACCACTGCTTTATTTTTATTTATTTATTTATTTATTTATTTATTTATGTTTTCTTGTTTCAGAACCTTTATTTGTTTATTCACTCATTTTTTTATGGCCGGCTCAGCCTGCCCTGAGGGCAGGGCTGGCGCAGCATGTGGTGCCAGGGATCGAACCGCGGTCCCTGAAGCTGCCCAAGATTTCCCAAGCAGGCGCCTTAGACCACTGAGCCATCCCGCCAGGCCCCAGAGGTGCTTTTCTTAAGTGTGCATGGCCGTAGTACTTCTACGGATGTGCTTAGTGATTCAGGTGAGGATGTGACCCTTGTGGTTTGCCAAGTGAACCTTTGTATACTTCTTGTTGTCATGCCTCACCCCTAGCCTTCTCTCCTCTTATCTATTGAAAAAATCACAATATGTCTCATTGCCTGCTATGTTTACTTCAGTTTTTTCCAGTGTATCCTGCCCTGCCACTACACCTGGGCCATGGATTAGAGCTAGTGAACTCTTACTCTTACAAAGATGCTGGATTTCAAAGAAGCATTTCTGTCTGTGGATGCCTTGTTAGAATGTTTAGCAGTATTTCTACAGTCTCCAGTATCCAGTAGCTTTGTTCTTTGGGAATATCTAGTGCATCATTCTCAGAGAGCAGAGCCAGATGCCTCTGGAAGGTGCCTCATCATTGGGAGCATCTACTAGGCATCCCCAGGGTGAAGAACCAGATGCCTCTGCAAGCTGCCTCACCTGGTGACAAGGGTACTGCATATTGTTTCCCCGGGTGCCCTCCCCCTCCCATGGGAGGCCCAGGATCTATGGGACATTGTTCACTCCTCAGAGCCAGGGGGTGTTCTTGCCTTCCTGGCACAAGGTGATGATGCCTGCAGGCTGGGTTGGTTTCAAACTTGCCTCTCCTTTAGGAATGGTCCAAACCCAGACAATTTTTTTTTCACATGGAACATGCATTTTGTCTTTGTTATAGTTCTAATTGAAATGTTTGCTATTAAAGAGAAAACTAAAGGGAGTGATTCAATGCACCAAACTCCAGTGAATGCTGAATTGCACTCAGAAATAATTTACAGTCAACGTGGTGGTCATAATCTGACTGAGCTACCATGATAGCTTTCCCGAAGAGATGCAGAGTGAGAGCACAACTGGTGTGCCATATTTATGATTTTGGTGTGAATACATCTTTCTCAGTTTTGTTGGCATCACAGAGAATTCCAGAATATTCTTGGTGGAGTTACTTCCTGGAAGTAATAACCAACAGTCCCCAAACACTTCCCAGGGGCATGGGAATCCAAGTGCAGCAGGTAGATCCCTTTCTTATCCCAAGGCAGC